>PVJC01024798.1:0-25280 GCA_004026665.1 Murina feae | reverse complement strand
CCCTAGTGTATTTATAAATATGCTCAGTAGTTAATATCAGTATTTCCCAAAGGCGGATATAGTACATTGCTTCAGTATACTGTGGTAATACACTTCCATATATAGAAATTTGAATTTGCAAATTTTTCGAGTACTTCAAAATGGAACTTTTTTTTAAAGTATCTACCGTGTGTGTGTGTGTGTGTGTGTGTGTGTGTGTATGTATGAGAGAGAGAGAGAGAGAGAGAGAGTCTGCAGGCACACGTGACAGGAGCTTGTGTGTGTGTATGTGTGTGTGTGTGTGTCAGTTTTTTCTAAAATGCCTTCTGACCTTAGACTTAACTTGCCAAAAAAAAAATATCAACCATCCTTTAGTCCTCAACTTTCCACACTGCACCTCACCTATTTGCCCAGGTTTAAACCTTTGAAATCATCTCCGCTTATATAGTTAACAGAGAATGAAGGAGGTAGACAACAGAATTGGATCAGGAGATATTTATATATGTTTCAACTATTTATCTTAGCATGCTTATAAAGCAACTACATAGTAAGGCAAACTGAAGCTAAGGAGCAGAGGGATAAGACACCAAAAAAAAACACACACACACACACACAAAACAAATTGCGTTGGGCTAATGGACGGAGACGTGGAAGCTGCGTCACTGGGTGTAACACAGACCTTCGAGGTGGATCGCGTGGACAGGCTTGCCAAGGGTGGTGGCTGACCTGGCATGGGACAGGTGTCGGGGGTTATCAAATATCCAAAGCACAGACTCAACGTCAAGTACTTATTGGTTTGAGTCTCTGAGCACGTTGCTGAGCCTTCGGGAATAACCATGGGCCCTGTTTGCCGGGGCTGCTGTTAAAAGTAAACAGTGGCACAGAATGAATGCTCCAGGAAGTGGTAGCTGGGTCATCACCCCCGTCATCTTCTTTATCCTCAGATACTGAGAAGTTTCTTCTCCTTCTGCTAAAAGTGAAGCCTCTGGTGCACTAATTTCCTCTGCTGAAAGACTTATGTCCTAAAAGACGTGACTGGCTGCCTTTGATGGAACTCCTCTGTCATAACAGGCCCTCTGCTAAAAGCATGTCTCATGTAATTGCCACAAAAACCCCACAAGGTAGATATTGTCTGCATTTTACAAATCAGAAACATCACTGAGGCTGAGGGGAGCTCACACAGCTCCTCAGAGGTAGAGCTGTGCTGTAGTCACCGTAATACATGGCCTCCCGCTGAGTGGGAGCCTCATCCTGAGAACTTGTCCGTAGTGTGGAGTGTTGAACGTGGCTATGTTGACAACATGTTTGGATTACAATAAAAAGAACTAAGTAAAAAAACCCACATATAATAAGACACTTATAATAAAAAAAGAACATAATCATAAATGTATCCTTGATTTTAGGTGAGCAAATTTTAACATATCCTTGATCTGTTGTGAGAAAATTTCAATGTTTGGGCAGGGGTTGGGAGAAGAGAAAGATAGATCTGTTACCATGGACATTAGAGTCTATGGGTGGAAGACTATAATCAAATTTCTGACAGTAAACTTAAGTATAGTCAAAGGGGGAAACAGGAGAGGAAGCCAATGAGGAAGTAGGTGTGGCTACAGAAAGATTTCTCTGATGAAGCTGGAAATATCCTCAGGTATATATGAAAGTGCTCAGTGTGTTCCAGAAAGGTGAGAAGTTCATTTTGCCTTGACTTTAGATTCATAGGGATGAAGTGCTAGGAGATTGCCAAAGCCAATTCCAGCATGTCAGCAGGGCTGAATCATCTGGAAATGGCTGAGGGCATTTCCCCAAACCTGAAAAGGATGCATAAAATGATTGCTTGCTGCCAGACAGCTAAGGGCATTTCAACCTACATGTTATTGCCTCCTACTGGCCAAACACCTGAACAGCAGAAGGCAATTCCTCCAATCTAACAATGGATTCTGTATACTAAACCCTGGCCTTTGATATATATCTACCTTGCCTTAGGACAATTTGTGTTAATAAAAAAGCAAGGGGTCCTGAGACAAGGGAGAACTTAGTTCCTTTAGCTAGGTCTTCTCTGACTCCCCAAAATGCCTTTCAAAATTATGTTTCACCTCTGGACTCTTGATTAATTTACACACAGCACCTTCTCCAGATTCCTGAACCCTTCTATATGCTGAGAAACACACACCAGCAGATGACATGGAGGTCCAAGGCAGGAGCAGCATTTAAAGGGTCCTCAAGCCCTGGGTGGTTTGGCTCAGTGGATAGACTGTCGGCTCATAGACTGAAGAGTCCCAGGTTCACTTCTGGTCAAGGGCGTGTACCTCAGTTGCAGGCCCGATCTCTGGCCCAGGTCGGGGCACATATAAGAGACAATCAGTTGGTGTGTCACTCACATTAATGTATGTTTCTCTCTCTCTCCCTCTCTCTCTCTCTCTCTCTCTCTCTCTCTCTCTCTCTCTCTCTCTCTCTCTCTCTCTTCCTCCCTCCCTCCCTCCCTTCCTTCCACTCTCTCTAAAAATCAACAGAGAAATATTTTCGGGTGAGGATTAACAAAAAATAAATGAAACAAAATGCTGAACATTTCAACAAATTCTATGAAAATCGTTAGGTCAAACATGGATATTTTATAAGTAAATAAAGAAAGAAGGAAGTGGTGCTCTATGTGACACTCAGAATCCATCAGGGAACAGCAGAGTTTTGCAATCGGCGAGATGTGTGCTGGCCTGTTTCCAGATGGTTCCCTCCAGCCACAGTAAGGAAGATAAACCAGCACAGAGACTGATGAGAAATGATGTGGGCCAGGGCGGTAGGGAACAGACTTCACCAACAAAACAGGCGAGGCTTCCATGTGCAAACTTTCCTACCTTGAACATATTCCCTTTCAACTTGGCATCTCAAATTCAGTCTAGAAAGTTCCCTGCAGAGCTTGTTAAAAAATACATTCTTCTAGGGCCCACCCTATGGATTCTCACTCAGTCAGGAGTGAGGAGAGCGCTTCAGGAATCTGAATTTGAAGCAAGTACCCCCTGGGGAGTGGCTTTCCTGCAGGGGACAACTGAAGAAAGACTGGTCCACATGACCCAGATTCTACCCTCCTCCTGAGCACCTCTGTTGCCTCAGCAAAACCTTTCCCACAACCCCAGGTGCCACCGACCACCGTCAGAGCCAGTTTCCCCTGGTGCTCACTCTTTATATGTGAATCTCTTAAACTTCAATGCGCAGCTCTTATTAAAATGCGGATTACATTTCTAGCAAATTCTCAGGGGATGGGGATACTGCTGCTAGACATTTCTCGGTTGGAGGACTAAAGTCACTATATTATGTATTGGTATCACATTATAGTGACGATCTCTTGGTTCTTTAATGTAAGTGTCTTGCCTCCCAACTTTACTGTAAATTCCCAGAGACCTCGTTGAAATGCCTTTGGGAACTCACATCACTAAGGACTGGATATACAGCTGGTGCTTTACAAACACAAATGGAATTGAATAATTCAAAGTAAAACAGCAATGACTTCTAGATTTCAGGTTGGAAATAAAGAATAAGTAGAGAACCCCAGCATTAATTCTTTTATTATTATTCCTGTCGGGCACTTTTATAAAGCCACTCCCTGGAAACATAGAACAGCCAGGAAAAAAAAAAAAAAAGAAATAAAGCATGCTCATGGGGGACTTCAAGACCAAAAGTCTTAGATGCCTACATTGGAAATGCAAAATGGAGAACATATAGCTTTAATAACTTAGAAGGGAGCTGTACTTTTCTCAACATTTCTGGGGTGTATTCTCAAACATTTTATCAGTTCTATAACTGGAGTCCACAATTTTGGGGCCCTCCACAATGCAGACAAAGTTCAGTGACATCCAAACCAGGTCCTAGTCTCAGAACGGTGTGGGGTTTTTTTGGTTTTGTTTTGTTCTGTTCTGTTTTGGACTTTCAGAGTCGGGGAATTACCTAGACTCAAATAGGAATCCCAGACTCCTGTGTGTGGCTATGTGCTGCTCAAGTGAATTTTTAAGATTTTTATTCAGACACAAGTATAGAATTCACCTAACATTGAAGGAACATCAGTGTTAGGTAAATTGGGTAAATCTTGCTAACACCATGTGCTGCTGAGAACCAGAAGGACTTAATAAGCAAGAAAGTGTGAGAGACAGTTACCTAACCAGAAGGAAAAGTATCTACTCTAATAAAAGAGTAATATGGAAATTAACCATCTCTCCGGGATTCCTAAGCCACGCCCAGGCTGGCCACACCCCAATGGGATGAGGGACCCCACTGGGGGGCTTGGCCAGCCTGCAAACAGACATCAGCCCCTCACCCAGGCTGGCCAGGCACGCCAGCAGGTGGAAATCCCCTGAGGGGGTCCCAGACTGCAAGAGAGCACAGGACGGACTGAGGGGCCCCCCGAGTGCACAAATTTTTGTGCACCGGGCCCCTAGTAGACAAATAAAACAGAAGAGACATTTCTACCACCTGGTGTTTGGACAGAACTGCTCAACCATCCTGTCCAAACACCAGGACACAACTTATTATCTTAAATGATATGAGCATAGAGCATTACCTAGGGCCACTTTGAGTATTTTACATCATACTAAACTATGCCCTTCCTTGGGTCTTCGGCTAAGAAGACATGTTAGACATCAGAGGGGGGAGAAATGGAATATAATAACATGATCCACCTCTGAGCACCACATATGTCAAAATTCTAAACCCAAGGAGAAGAGCTATACTTTGCTGTTAAAAAAATAAATGTATTGCTACCTGTATATATAAAAAAAAAAATGATTCAAGTCCCTAGGAAAATATGCCAGACATTATATGCTCTTAATATAACAAAATATTTTTAGGCATGATATTTTAAACCACTGTTACTAGTGAAAGAATGGTTTAATTTTAGCAACTGTTTATAGGATGTTGTAAGGAAATTAATATTATGTTATAAAATATTTTGTTTCATAATATCAATTTTGCTATTAGGATTTGGAACAAGATTTTTTTTTCCCCCTAGGGATATACATTTTTACATGACATTAAGGTCATTTGTATTATAATACAACCATCACTGTGATAATTATTCTTTTGTGCAAAAAAACTTTAAGTAATGCTTCCAGCAGAACATTAAAAGATTGTAATGTGTGAGCGAGAGACTAATTCAGCCACGAGGCTGAGCCCATTACGTTTCCTCAAGAATCTTGGAGGGTAGGTGACTGGACACTCACGAGCCACATCTAGCGCAGTGAGCGGAGGTGGGAATAAGAAGGAGCAAAGCAACACTTGGAAGGACATAGAAACTTTTTCTTCTGCTTTTCACGACAGACGTTTGAATGGATGGCATCAAAATCAACATGCCTCCGACAGAGCGGCTTAGTTTGGAAAACCCAAGTGTGCCATTTGTTTGTCGTTTTCTGAAGAGATCTCGCTGCATTTCCATCAGCATTGCGTGCAGCAAGCATGATAGAGATTGGAGGGATGGTCAACGTCCAAGTCTACAGTAACCCCATGCGGATGTCCTGCTGATGGGCTGGGAAGCTAAGGGCAAACAAGGTCTTTTCACCAATACTGTTACCAAATTCTAACCTAGTCATAGCAACAAGATTCAGGGCCTGCCTAGACAAAGAAAGATATCTAGATTTAACACTGTGTTTCCTCTGATCCAGAAAGCTTGCCATTTTAATATAACCAACGTTATTTTTTAATGGTAGCTCTAGGGAGACTTCTGAGAGGAATCTCTTGGAAGTTCTATGTATATGCCTCTAAACAGTTGGGTAACGTTTAGTCATGGGCATTGCAAAACAGAAGCCACTCTTGTGGATGGCACTTTTGCCCTGGGTTGAATGTTTTTAGGGCAGGAGAAGGCTCCCATCCAGTCTAATCAACTTTGTGTGGACACGATGCAACATCCAGTGTTGCTTCCGATCAGCACAAGTGTCAGTCACTGAGCAGATTCCTGCCCACGGCCCTGTGGGCAGAACGTGCGTGGTTTCCTCAGGAAAGTCCCCTTTGCCTGCGTTCCAGTTGTGCCCAGCTCTGACAGGCTCGCCCGCTGTGGCACTAACCATATGGCTCAACTCCACCCTCTCACTTGATAATTCCATCTCCCTTGCTGTCCAATTCATCCTATTTTCCTAGGGGGCATTTACTTACTGTCTCTCTCTCTCAAAATATCCATCCTTACAAAGGTATCAGGGGTTCCAGTTACAGGAGCGATCTCTGCCTTCACATACTCACTGAGATGTGTCTTGCTGACCGTGACTTGCGCGGTTTCTTTCTGAAGGGAATGAATTTAAAGCTGCAGTGTCCTTTAATGTCCCAGCTTCAATTTCATACCATTTAATTTCTTATATTGTGAAATATAATTGCTTTGCACTCCAAATTGTCTAAGGCTGTTGGTTTTGATTCTGGCATGTGTTAAATAAATTGGGTCTTTTCTCGATATCTTTTTTTTTTCATTTAAATATCATTTTAAACACTTTCTTTTACTTGCTATCTGCCCTAACAGATATATAAACATACATTAGAATATTTGCGGAAATTCAAGTCTATGAAAGGCTCCAGGAAGCCCTGAAATAAAGAAATTGTTAACATTATTTACCACCCCATCCCCGAAGATTTCTCAAACTTACTTTTTTTTAAAAATATTTTATTGATTTTTATTTTTTTACAGAGAGGAAGGGAGAGGACTAGAGAGCCAGAAACATCAATGAGAGAGAAACATCAATCAGCTGCCTCCTGCACACCCCCCACTGGGGATGTGCCCGCAACCAAGGCACATGCCCTTGACCGGAATCGAACCCAGGACCTTTGAGTCCGCAGGCCGACGGTCCATCCACTGAGCCAAAGCGGTCAGGGCTCAAACTTACTTTTTGATTGGCCTTTTTATCTAATACCTATTGTCTTCATCTAATTTGGATTGCTATAACAAAATGCCACCAACTGGGTAGCTTATAAACAACATAAATTTATTTCTCAGAGTTTTAGAGCCCAAGAAATCCAAGCTCAATGCACCAGCATGGTCAAGCACCCACTTTCCGATTCCTCCCTGGTGCCATCTGCCTGTGTCCTCACCTGGTGGGAGTGGCTAACCAGTTCTCTGGGACCTCTTTTATAAGAGCACTAATCCCATTTATGAGGACCCCACCCTTATGATCCAAGTACCTCCCAAAGGCCCCACCTCCAATACCATCACATCATGCATTATGATTTCATATATGGATTTAGGGGGATGGGACACAAACATTCAAACCTATTAAGAAATGTACCATTCCTCAATGAAAATCTAAAGAAACTATTTTTTTAACAACCTGCTAGTGGGGAAAAATTCTCAAACTCTGCTGAGCTCTTTCTTATTTTTATTTTATTTTTACTGATTTCAGAGAAAAAGGGAGGGAGAGAGAGATAAAAACATCAATGATGAGAAAGAATCATCAGTTGGCTCCTCCTGCACGCCCCCTACTAGGGATCTCGAGCCTGCAACCCAGTCATGTGCCCTTGACAGGAATCAAACCTGAGACCCTTCAGTCCCAAGGCTGAGGCTCTATCCTCTGAGCCAAACAGGCTCAGGCTCTGCTGGGCTCTTAGCTCACTGCTTCCAGGTTGATCTGGTACACCGTGAGAAGCTGGGAGAGACTAAACCCCACAAGCCTTTGCTTCACTCTCTGGACCCCACTACTGGAGAGGCCAAGTTTGCTTGAGTCGCAGCCTAGCTGACAGAGGTGGGACATGTCAACATGCAGTGCCATGAGAGAAAAGGGGGAAAGGGGTGCCTCATCGCCCTGTGTGTTCCTTACATACCTCATTCCTGCATGTTCTCCCTGGAAGTTCAAGTATTTTGGCCAGATGATAATTAATTATTCTTTTAGATTCACCTCAACATATTACTGAAGCAAGAAGCAAATCAATTGTTTGAGGACAGACTATCCCTTTGGCCACCACACTCTTTCCCAATGGCCTTCAGCTGGATCTAAAGCACATCAAGCTCTTTCCTGCCTCAGAGACTTCACAGACGTTGTTCCCTCAGCCTAGAACTGGTGGGGTTTGTTGCTGGTTCCTTCCAGTTTCGGTATTCGCCTCATTGAGAGGCTTTCCTTAATCACCCCACCTTCTCCTATGAGTCCCTGTGTCTTGCCCTTTGCTTTCATGGCACTTTCCCCAATTTACAAAGCCATGTCGATTTGTCTCTTGCTCTTGGCCTGCATCCCCTTTTAGGCTCAAGCGCCATAAGACAAGGGCCCCGTGTCTCAGTTACCCACTCGTGTATACCAAACCTAGCAGCACCCCTTGCCCAAAAGAAGCACTTGATAAAATCACAGTTGGATAAATGAACAAAACGCCTGGCTCTCTCTGGGAAGAGCAAGAGTGCCATTTCTCACGCTCGCATTGGCCTCTCAGAACCTTTATAAAATCATCACTTCATCAGACGGGCCTCTTTTCTGCTGATCCCTGATAGACCTTTCCAGAAACACATTCCCTGGGCTATCTCCCGTCAGCTGGCATCGTTAATTTGGGGGCTTTGCAGCCAGCTTATCCCATCGGTGTTCATGACACGGTGAAGCCTGGCCAAACGCATGCTAACAATTCTCAACATTCTAAATTTTTAAAAATTCAATTATGCTCTGTGTCATCCCATGCATTTCCCTCGGGTACGAATCATTTACCTCTAATCGGTGTAGCACACAGTCTGTTGTGTGAAAGCTACAAGAAGCAGACAAGATTTTATGGAGTTCTTTTTCTGTATAAGGAATTAGGCTGTGAGACTTGCCTCTACTGTCTCATTTAATTAATTCTCACAACAACCCTATGAAATGGGCAGCATCCCATTTAGCGGATGGGAAAAGTGAGGCTCGTCAGGAGGAAGAATCCACAAACAGGAAGGGCTCGTGTTCTTTCTGCTACACCACAGTGTGTGAAACAGAATGAGCGAGGGCAAAGTCTTCAGTTAGGTTCTGTTCCCTTGGATATTATCCTGGATGCATCTGAGCAAAGTCTTTTTGGTCAGGTACCTCTCAGACTTGATATGTCACATTTATGTGATTCTAAGAAATTTTTTATACTTTTATAGCTGCGATCAAGATGTGCTTTATGACTGGCGCAATGTGTTTGTGTGTTTTTGTCTCCCCAAGAGTTATGAATTTGAGGATATTACAATCAAAGGTTACTTGGAATCAGAAGTTTTGACAGTTCCATGGTAAAAGAAACACACATGTTTTCTCCATCTGCTCCTAGTCATGTTTAAAGTAAAATTATTACTAACCTAGTATTTACTACATACCCAAATATTATACTAAGTTTTTTAAGCGTCTTATTTCATCATCATAATAATCATGATAATACTACAGAGTGGGTTACTACATTAGTCCTTGTTTTGTAAGTGGTGAAACTGACCCTCAGAAAGGTTAATTAACAAGCCCAAAGTCACACAGTCATTCGATGTCCAAGATGGGATTCAAACACAGGTCCACCTAACACTGAGGTATGTTCTTAACCACAATGATGCACCGGTTGCTAGTCTAGCAGCAGTGTTCAAGCCTCCCAGATTCACAGCAGGACCCTGGGCAATAGTGGTTAAATTTCTGTCTAACAAGAGACCCATCAGCATGTCCAGCATGATGGCCCAAAGCAAAGGGAAAAAAAAAACAAAAACAGGAAAGAAAATCATGGAGAGATAGCACATCCTCCACTGAAGCATGATTGCTCTCTAACCAGCAACGCCAGGGCTGCTGCAAGCACCAGGGTCATGGTGGTCAAATCGTTACTCCACTCAACACGACCAGACACCAGTTAACCGAGGATAAAAGTCCTACAAGGACTCGGGCATTTACTGCTTCAACCTTTTCCAGTGTCTAACTATGTGTTTAGGTAGAAAGCAGCCAATGTCCCTACCTGTGATTGCCAGAGTCCGCAGGGCTTATGTGCCAGAGGAGGCATATGTACTGATGTTTTTCACCTTGAGCATAGCATCATTTCATCGTGATTACACTTGATACGCATTTCACTCTTCACAAATCCCTCTCCTGAAGAGACTACTTGAAGCACCATGAAGCTGCCACCGATTCCTCCTCCCTGGCTGACAGCAGGGCCAGGTAAGTGGTGATTGGGTCTGAATGCAGAACCTGCCTCCAGGTTCTCTTAAAATGATGAATAAGATTTTCTCTCTCTTTTGAGGATCATTTTGGCCAAGAGATGATGAGGTGTTTGAGCTTCCAAAGGTTTACACAAGTAAAGGCATAGAGAGAGTTGAAAAGTTGACACAGATATAATTAGGCACATCCCTATTGACAGTGATTCTGCCAGATGCCAACAAAATGAGCCCTTAAAGAGAGTGAATGCTGGGGCAACTCCTGCATTGAGTGCCTGCCCCCTGGTGGTCAGTGCACATCATAGCGACCGGTTGTTCTGTTGTTCAGTCGATTTACATATTAGGCTTTTATTATATAGGACAATCAGCCATGGTTGGTGCGCTGTCCCTTCCATCATGATGAACCCAGGAACGCTTACCAAGATGGAGAATATCTGTGACTGAGATGAGAAGCCAGAGGACAGTGAGCTGTCCAACATGATGGAAGGGACAGTGCACCAACCATGGCTGATCACCCTATAATAAAAGCCTGATATGCAAATCACCTGAACAACAGAACAAGTGGTTGCTGTGACACTCATTGACCACCAGGGGGCAGATGCTCAATGCAGGAGCTGCCCTCAGCCTGCAGGCCCCAACCAGCAGAGGCAGTGGGGGATGAGGCAGGTGAGCACGCAGCGCTAGGTCAGCCAAGTCCGGTGCCAGCAGGCTCCCCCAGCTCCCGATCACCCTGCTGGTTGCCCCATAGATCAACCCTGACCGCTGTCCAGGCCTAGGGATGAATTTCACGTACCAGGCCTCTAGTGAGGAAATAAAGGCTGACCATGGGCATGCCCACTGCCATCTCCAAGATGTCTGTTTCCTGATATCAGGGGGTCAGAGGCTGAGACGCCCCTGGGAATACTCAGACAATTTGGAGGGAGTCCCTGGGGACACTGCATCTCTCTTGCTTCCCCAGCACCCGTCTCAGGTTAGTCTCCCTGGTCAGGGCAGGAGCTTGGCACTGTCTTCCACACCCAAACTGAAAACCCAAGCCGACCATGGGGAATGTGAAGTCCCTCAGATACCTGCAAACACTCTAAACATGGGCATGCTTCTTCCATGAGGAGAGATTTTCTAGCTGAAGGATAAATAAAAAATAATTGTTAATAGAGCATCGGCCTGAGGACCAAAGTGTCCCCGGTTCGATTCCAGCCAAGGGCACGTATCTTGGTTGCAGGCTCCTCCCCGACCCAGGCCCTGGTCGGGGCATGTGCAGGAGGCAATCAATCGATGTGTTTCTCTCACATCGATATTTTTCTCTCACTCTTTCCCTCGCTCTTCCACTCTCCCTAAAAATGAATGGGGGGGGAAATATCCCCGAGTGAGGATTAAAAAGAAGAAGAATTGTTAACATCTTCCCTTTCACAGTAAGGAAAATCTGCCAGATCCTGCTGACATAGGAAATGGTCCGAGATCCTGTTCTTTTAAGAGGAAAAAGAAGAGTAAGTCTAAAATTGTGCTTCAAAATCCCTGATTTACCTTTTTTAACTTAACACTTGAGTTAAGCAGGAGGCTGCAGGAGACCATGTTATTACTAAATTATGCTTTTATTTTCCTTTGATATGCCTGAGGTGACTTGCTTGCACCTATTGGGGTAGTTAGTAAATGAACGCGGGGCCCCGGTTATTTATTTATTTGCCAATTTCCCTGGCATTATCAAGAGCGAGGAGCAGCTGCGATCTCCCTCGTTCAAGCACACAAGCAGAATGTTTAAAAGGTCTGCCTTTGCCCAGGCCTCTGCGTAGTGTAGAAACGCATTCACGAACGCATGGATGCTGAAGAACGGATGTCAAAGCAAACCTGGGCTTTTGGCTTCAAGAGGGTACGGTGACTAAAACCTTTGGGCTTGTAATGGACTATTTACTGATCAGTAAATGGAAAGGCAGCTGGCTGTGGGCCTTGGGAGCCTCAGACTCCTGGCTAAGCTCTTCCATAAGTCAAAGGAGAGAATAGTAAGGGATTTCTACCTCCCTACTCCCACACCGGGGCCGCGCCTTGTCATGTAGATGCTACTTCCCAAGACAGCTCCTCTGAACTGGCCTAGGGCTGACATTCAGGTGGGAGGCACGAACGGGCCTGCGGACTGTGAAAAGATGGACGTACACAGCTGACGATTCGCCTCTTCCCTGAGCTCCGCTAGCATCGATGTTGCCCCACCTTTTCTCCACAATTCAGCAGCTCGGGCCTCCGCAGCCCTGGCACCGCTCCATGCCTCTAGCCCCTTCTTGGTGACGAGGCTGCTTTCTGGGTGGTTGATGTCTGTGCCAACCAGGTTCACTAGATGTGTCTTATCATTCCCTCTTCATTGGCCTCATTTAGTACTCCGTACACTGTGGTTTTCAACCTTCCTGGTGCCACGACCCTTTAATGCAGTTCCTCATGTTGTGGTGACCCCCCAACCACAAAATTATTTTCGTTGCTACTTCACAACTGTAATGTTGCTATTGTTATGAATCGTAATGTAAATATCGGATATGCAGGATGTATGTAGGCGACCCCTGGGAAAGAGTTGTTCGACCCCCAAAGGAGTCGCGACCCACAGGTTGAGAACCGCTGCTTTACAGGATCCCAACACAAATGGACTGTTTTCCCCAATCCTTCTCTACAGCAAGCAGAATTCTAGAAAGAGTCCCGTGTGTTTAAGTTCTCCAGGTCCTATTCATAGTCTATGCCCTCAAATATAGTGGGTGAGTTAGAACTACACTTCTCTCGCAGGCTCTGGCGTTGGGCAGCTGGGTGTGGCTCAGCTGGATGCTCTGGCTGAGGGTCTTTCACAGCCCAGCACCACGGCACCAGCCGGGGCTGCAGGCACCGCAAAACACAGCTGCAGGAGAATCTGTTCCCATGCTCATGTTCTTGGCAGGATTCAGCTTCTCGCAGGTTTTTGGTAAGAGGGCCTCAGCTTCTCCCTGGCTATTGGCCAGAGGACACCCTCAGTTCCTCGCCATGTGGACCTGTCCACAGGGTGGCTCACAGCGTGGCAGCTGGCTTCATCAGAGAGTGAGGGAGGGCTGGGGGTGGAGAAAAAAGGCTAAGAGAGGGGAGAGAGAGGAGGAGAGAAAGAGGAGAAGGAGGAGGGGGAAGGGAAGATGGAGAGGAGTCGTTTAGATCAAACCTACTCCCCCACCCACTCCACTATGAAACATCCAATTTATTGTTCATAACAGAAACATCACATGGTATCTCCTACAGATGCTATCCAACTTGTGAATGAATCAGATCCCAGGTACAATAGCAAAACAAACAAACAAAACAAAACAAAAAAAACCACGTTTCAGTCCATTAATCTAGCCTGAAAATTGTCACTTTCTCACCAGGCCAGGGGCATAAATGTATTGAGCCTTTTTAGTTTAGAGCAACAAGAAGCTGCCATCACAGCTGGTCATGGAAAAGCAACAGGCTAGTTTTAAAAACACGTTTGTTTCTGCTGGGAAAAAAAAAACAAAACAGCTTAGCACAGAACTTGCTTTTCCCTTTTTCTTCCACCCCACCCCTTCTTTCTCCGTCACTGGTAGAACCCGCGCTCCCATTCTCGCCACGTCATGCGCTGCCCGCTGCCATCCCAGGGAACCGGACATTGGAAACGAAACAGGCCGCATGCAGAGTGGGTTTAAGCACCTGGAACACACGCTGCAGCAAGTGGCAGGTGAGTGCGACTTGGAGTTTCCTTCGGATGCTTCTGAAAACGCAGAAACAATAAAGAAACCCAACGGACTGTCAAATGTCAGTGTCCGTTCCGGCTTTGAACAGCCAGCCGGGGTTCAAACCCTGTCTGTACAAAACCGGAAGACGATCCGATCCATTTTTCTACTTCTTTATGAATCAACTAACATCTGATGGGCTAAATGCAAGAAGACATACACAAAGACATATACAAAGCCGGCGCGTTTCACTCCTTGGCTGTGGGAGAATGGGAGGGGGCCCAGTAAACGCATGTGAGTCCAGCTCACCTACGCGCTGCTCTCTAGCAGGTAATTGCAATAAATCATCCCTTGCCCTGCGATGCCAGCCTAGTGAAGATTAATGGCAGGAGACACTAAAGCTGCCAACTTGGAAGATTTTGGTGGTGGTGGAGAGGAGGCTGTGCGGAAGGCATGTGTGATAAAATGCTTCGCTGGGACCATAATAAATGGGCTGGAAGGGAGCCGAGGTCCTCGTCTGTAATGCAGAGGCATTAAGACCTGTCTGGTTGTGATGACAGACAGGCATTTGAGCACACGGGCAGCTATAAAAAAAAAAAAATAGCTGAAAGCTAATGTCAAGATGTAATGTAGAGCTGCCACCTGCCATCAGGTGTAATTATGGCTCCGACCACTGGCTCACAGGGAGGGCAGAGGAAACAATATTGTATCTGACTGCAAGGAATCGGCAACATTTGATTTGTGGCCCCGATGACATGACTGGTCCAACTGTCGCCCTTCGTGACAAAGCAGCAGGGCCAGACACTGGCCACTGTCCTCGCTGGAGGGCGTTTATGGCTGACTTGCTTTCACTCACTCCCGTTAGGAGGAAGCGGGGGAAGAGAGGGGGAGATAGTCTGAAGACATTAATTGAATGCTCTACACTCAGCGAAAGACCAGGTCGATGAACAATGAGATGTGGACATCAGTCCCGGAGCCCCTTTCCGAAATGTGGGTTTCAAGAAAGCAAAGACGTGTGCGAGGCACAGGCCAAACATTTCAGAAAACCGTTCGCTGTGGACATGGAAGTCAACCCGCCCACGTGGAAGGCAATGTGCTCTCGGGCACAGAAAGGGTGATCGTCACCCCACAGGCTTTGAACAGTCTGATGAAGACGGGGAAAAGGAGTTGAGAGTTGTCTTGGAAGGGGCCCCTGTTTCATTTGCTCGGGCCGCCCTAACAAAGTACCAGAAATGTACTGTCTCACAGTCCTGGAGGCTAGAGGTCTGAAATCAACTTCATAGGTTTGGTCCTTCTAAAAGCTCTCTCCTCAGCTTCCAGATGGCCATCTTCATGGACACCTGGCATTCTCCTTGTATATGAGTCTATCTCCAAATGTCCCCCTCTTTTGAGGACATTGGTCATATTGGATAAGAGCCCACCCTGATGATCTAAACTAATAAAAGCGTAATATTAAAATTAACCATCTCTTTGGGACAGGTAAGCCATGCCCACCAGCCAATCAGAGCGACTATATGCAAATTAGCCTAGCCAAGATGGCAGAGGCCACAGCCCGGGAGAAGCCGTACACAGGGTCCAGCCAAAGCGCAGGATGGGAAGAGCAAGCATGCCAGTGGCTGAAGCCGTGGGCGGAAGGAGCAGGGAGAGGCTGCGGTCTGGAATTGATCATTTCGGGGCACACACACAGGCCTCCCGGGCTTCCCGTGTGTGCCCTGGCCACCTGATGGCTTCCCAGGCAGATGGCCCCGAGGGTCAATGGGAGCTGTGGGCAGCCTGAAAACGGCCCTCAGCCCTTCTCCCAGGCTGGCCAGGCACCCCAGTAGGGACCTGAATCCTGAAGGGGCTATGGCCAGTCTGAAAACTGCCCTCAGCCCCTCACCCAGGCTTGCCACACCCCCATGGGGTGAGGGTCCCCACTGGGGAGCTTGGCCAGTCTGCAAACAGACATCGGCCCCTCACCCAGGCTGGCCAGGCACACCAGCAGGTGAACATCCCCAGAGGGGTCCCAGACTGTGAGAAGGCACAGGCCAGGCTGAAGGACCTCCCCCAAGTGCACAAATTTTTGTGCACCGGGCCCCTAGTCTCATTATAACTTGAAGATCCCTACGATGACCCTACCTCCAGATAAGGTCACCTTCTAAGGCACCAGGGATGAGGACATGGGCATATGAATTTGGGCTGGGACACGATGCCACTCATAACAGGCCCTTTGAGGAACCTGCCTGGCCAGTGCATTGGGAATGAAAAGTTCTCACTAGTCTGAGGGGAAATGGCCAGGTGTTGTTTCAGTGAAGGCGGCTCAGGTCAGCAGGCTCTGAGGTGAGGCCAAGATTGCCAGGTATGTGGCACAGGTGTGGGTATAATGTCCACAGGCAAGGCCAGGCATGGGAGGGCAAGAACCACTGGCAGAGCTCAAGTGGAAGCAGGCAACCGAATGAGCGGTTACCAACTGGAAAGACAGACTTGGGGTCCCAGACAGTATCAGTGGACAACCTAGAGCTAAGCTCTGATGTGATACAGAAAGACCAGGAGTCTTTTTAATAAAGATCAGGAATTTTAATAGACTTCCGTTTTCCCTGGCTCAGGTGTTTTTTAGTCAACCCCTTGTAGGGTAGGGTCGGTTACACAGGCCAGATAAGCTCATGCTTATGTTCCCAGAGTCAATAGGGTTTGTGTCTCTGGGGGATGGGCATTTTCACTAGGAGGATTTGATCCTCCATGAAGGAGGTAGGAGGTTCCTTTAAAATTCTCACAAATCATTTCATGGAGGTATTTGCCTTCTGGGCCTTCCTGGGCAGAGAGCAGAAAACTGATATGTGGATTCTTGACCAGTCTTTGAAAGCCCCATTATGAATTAGAGGTGACATTACCATAGAAATATTGGACACTCTCACTCTGGAGATCATTAGAAACCCTAAATTATGAGGGTGGTGGTAGGGGAGACGGGGGAACCGAGAGAACAACTTTGCCATGAAAAGGAAGAAAATACCATCACTTCATAGGATTTATCCCCTTCCATCCCTAATAGCGAAATTTGAATAACGTAGTAGGTTTTCAGTGATTTGGTCTGAAACACTGTCTTAATAGCTCACTAGGACAATAGAAATATAACACATATCTCACCTTCCAACTATGACTTCTCAACAACTGTTTTTCAGAGAAGGAAAACATGTCAATGGAATTGTCTTCAGGACATAACTGGTACTGTTTTAATTAACCCATAACTTTTTAAAATGTCCTTTAGAATGAAAAGTTTTTATTTCTTGCCAAGGTGTTTTGGGCGTTTGAAGATGAGATCTGAGCTTAAATCATTTCCCCTATTAAATATTAAAGAAAAATATTCAATTTCTACTTTTGGTATGAAATATTCCTTTTAATAATGCAAGTAACTAAAGTATCTAATTTGAAACGTAGAACCTTGCTTGTCCGTGGTACTCAGTGTACTCAGGGTAAAAGAAATTCTACTCAAGTTTGAAAGTATCAGAGTGAACATTTTTATCATTACAAATATTATACAGTCAATGACTGAGTATGTAAGTGAAGCATTTCTCTGAATTCCATACCTTTTTATCCAGACATTTATATTTATGACACACACCTGCAACCAAACTCTTATTTCTTTGAACAAGAGACTAATATCAATTTTTTTAAATCAAGAGCAAAAGTAAGATTACTTAGCAAAATAGTTCCCCCAACACAACAAGATCTTGATGTAAGTCCCCTAAGTAAATTCACATGTATGTATTAATTCAACTTACTACTACTACCTTTCAATACTGTTATTAAGTACCTAACATGACCTTAACAAGCTTGGTAAGCATATTGGTAGGTTTAAGAAGCACTGTCACGTAGCATAGTTTCTAGTTGTTCTTTAATAAACATATTATATGACAGATAGTATTCTTTTCAATTTGAGGCCCAGAGGGGTTATGCCCCATGACGAGGGGTACCTTATAGATGCAGCCCGGATTCTCACGCCTGGAGTTAGGCCGTGAGTAGAAACCAAGACAACATGGAAAACAAGGCTGGAAAGGGGCACCTTGGGAAGCAGCAGAAAGGAAAGAAACCGCGTTTACTGGTAGAGAAATCACTGGGCAAGGGGAGAGGAGGTGGGGATCTTCCTCGCCTTACACTCAGGCTGGCCTTCCTGGCTTGCCTTTGGCCAATATGAAGCAGCTAACGTGACATCCTGAGACTAAAGAGGAAAGACCAGACGGGATTTGCGGTTGTTGTGTCTTGAAATGCTGGCTTTTGGGAGCTCAACTCCCATGGCTCTGAGCAACTCAAGACACATGGAGAGGCTGCTAGAACAACTGGAGGTGCTCCAGTCAACAATCCAAGCTGCACTCCTCGTCGGTGGCCATGACCAACATTGGTGAGTCATCCTGGTCAGGTCTCCAGACGGGAGAAACTCAAGAGCCCTTCCAGCTGACCCCAGTCAACCCACAGAACTTGAAAAAGAATAATAGATTATCCTCAACCACTACATTTAGGGATGGTTAGCACATGACATTAGATCACCAGAACACGCAGTAAGACACTCCTGATTTGTTATCCTTGTTTTTATTTACTAGATGCTTTTCCTGCTGACTCAAGAGTACCCAGTCTGTGTGTAATAGGTCTGTTGACTGAACAACAGAAGGAGTAATTTTAACTCCTTCAGGCCATTAAATTTTCATTTAGGTGTTACTTAGTCTACTACACACACGTGTTCACTACGAACCAATGGTCAGGATTTGTTTAAAGCAAAGATAAATCTCTTCCTAAAAAGTAGTCTGTCTGGGAGTTGGCTTCCCACCATGACCTGCCCAGTTAGGAATTTCTGATCAGATCACCCTGAGAGGTTACTTTCAATAGAACCCCTTATTTTTTTGTCCACAACTTCAACGCATTTTTTGTAAAATTCTAGTCTATTACTGTCAATGAGAATTTGTGTCTGAAATTAAGACCATTCACCATGAATTCACAAACAGCTTACAAGTTCTCCAAGTCAGCAGCTATCAGATCTGTTGCAGAAATCCTAGCAGACGTGGTTTCTGGAGGACAGCCAAGAGGGCCGAGAATCTGTTGCGAGTTAGCCAGACTGTTTCCACTGAGCACATCTGACTGCTAACATTTAAGAGCAGGCACTCCCTAACGCAGAACCTTTGACTCGCCAGCAGGAACCAATAGGCCAGCGCAGTCCCCGAGTCTGGCCCTGAGGGTTATGGTTTATGTACAGAATCAAATCATGGACTTGGACTTTTCTTCCTCCCGAGGGATAAAGATGATTCAGGATGAAGCAGCTGAGAAACATGGAAATCATTAGCAAGCTCAGCTGTACACAACAACCAAAGTATTAAGAACTCTCATAAACAAAATGACCAGCATTTTCCCCGCCTCTCTCTCTCTCTCTCTCACACACACACACACACACACACACACATACACACACTCCACCTCCGAGGTGCTCAAGCTGAGAAACGTGGCTAAGAAAACAGCCATCCCCGATCCAGTCCTTTCCTTCTGCAGGTCAGGAGAGTGTGCTAAGATGACACGGTTACTTGTGGCCCAGCAAAGACTAGCTCCAGACCTCCTTCCCCTTCTCTACCACTAAACTCTGCTTCTGCCCCTTCCGCTGCTTTCCAAAGCACCACTTTCTAGCCTTGTTTTCCATGTTGTCTTGGTTTCTACTCAGCCTAATTCCAGGATGATCTGGTAATCTGGGCCTTCCATGGGATTTATGTGATCCATGGCGGGGAGGGGGGGAAGGAGAGGGGGGAGAATTGCTGTTTTCCTACTGTCTTCTCTTCTTCCCTGACCAATTTGCTTCATAATGCCATTTTAGCATTAGTAGGGGCTGCTAGTATATTCACATCAGCCTTCAAACTAACTGATTAGTTAAAAAAAAAAAAAAGAGGATTCTTCAGTTCACTGATATTATCTGCTCATCTCCATGGACACCCCTCCCCAATGGTGACCTTCGGGTATGCAAAAGGGTATTTCATTGTTTGCAACAGTGACCAGAGCACATACGAACAGCATTTCATGAGGAGGACCAGGGATGCCAGACATCCAGCGATACCCAGGACAGTTCCCTGCAGCAAATCATCCCACCCAAAATGTCAACAGCACTCCACTGAGAATCCCTTCCTCCTCAGTAGATTTCCTACATAGCTTCTTCAGTGGCAAACTGGACTTGGACAAATCCCAGTGTTCCCCAGGCTTTTTTTTTTTTTTCCATCATAAAATGATGACAAATCATCAAATTCATAGAGTGATTGTTAAGGATTAAATGACAATGTCTACAAAACTGTTGAGTACCTATGAATGTAGAAATGGAGAGGATTTTGTTCACCAGATTTCCAAAGAAAGAAAAACAGAGGAGGAGAATGGTCACTGCTTCCTGGGGAAGCTGCAAGAAGAGGCTATCTCATCGGGACTCAAACTTGACCTTTTAGAAGAAGCAGGAAGTATGTGTGCAATTGTGGGTGCCCGAGGCTAGGAATCTGTGGAAGGATACAGTGAGTTTGAGGACCCACAGCCAGCAGGATACTAGCAAAACATTGTTAACTGCCAATGTGGCCCCCAAAGCTTCAGGGAAAGTACTGAAAAAAATGATCTTGTGAGGTCACATGTCTTATAGACACTTGCAGGTCAACAATTTATTTATTTATTTATTTATAAAATATATATTTTATTGATTTTTTTTTTACAGAGAGGAAGGGAAAGAGATAGAGTTAGAAACATCGATGAGAGAGAAACATCAATCAGCTGCCTCCTGCACACCCGCTACTGGGGATGTGCCAACAACCAAGGTACATGCCCCTGACCGGAATCGAACCTGGGACCCCTCAGTCCAAAGGCTGATGCTCTATCCACTGAGCCAAACCGGTCAGGGCTCAACAATTTTTTTTTTAAAAAGGAAAATAATATTAACCGTAAAAAAAAAATAAAGAAACTTGCAAGGAGTAAATTCAAGTCACCTCAGAAACAGAACCCGTGCAAAGGCAGGAAGAAAAAGCTTGGCATCAGAAGAGATGTTGACTCCAACCTAGTTTATCTGAATTTCAAAGGTATAGAGAAAATGGCAGGTCACAGTGGGATCAAGTAGGTGCCAAATATATATATAAAAGCGTAATATGCTAATTAAACCTGAAGGCCAAACAATCTTCCAAACGAAGCCAGGGCTGCAAGGGCTGAGCCCTGTGCATGAATTTCATGCACTGGGCCTCTAATATATATATAATTTAATTTAATTTAATTTAATTTTCATTAAAGCTCAACTTTCCCATTCCACACCCCATTCTGCCATTGAGTCTCAAACATAACATTGCCCAGTGCTTAATGAGAACTTAACCGTGGACAAAACATTGAAGGGACTATAAAGCCCCTTCATGCCCTCAGGTAAAGTGGTTTAAAGAAGTGCACTTTGAGGTCAAACACACCCACATACAATTCAGCTCTATCATCTTCTTGCAGCCTCATCCGGGGCTGGTCATTTTAACTCTTTGGCTCCTAAAACCTCACCTGCAAAATGGCAATAAATAGAGCACCTACCCGTAGAGAGCAATGTTGTGAAAAGGACATAAAATAATTTGCGTAAATGTACACTCTTGCTCATGGTACTTCATGGGACATGGGATTCAATACATGTCTGCGAAAGTGCAAGGAACTAAGGTGAACGAAGAATGCTGTGTGTTTGCCCCTGTTGCTTTGTGGCCGTTGCATACTTCGGTCATCTACGATGGAACTGAGTCAGAACAGATCCCGAGACACGGAAACCTGGATCTGTAAGCCCTTGGATTCCTTGATGTTTTACTGCAATCATGACGCAGCACTTTTTGGAAATGAGGAACAGAGTCCCATTAAAGGATTTTTATTTTTATTTTTTTGCAATCATGTAAATTCACTAAACAGTGCTGCTCTCGAGCAACTGAGTCTCTTCCTGGAGAACTGAGCAGACTCTGTGCTTCCAGAACCCTTCGGCACCTGGCATAACATGGGCACGGCAACCATGCTGGGTCTCGGATACGTTAAGGGGATCCTCTAGCCGTTACGATCATCGACGATGCCCATGAAGGAGCTTCCCGAACTCTATAGGCTGAAATGCCTCCTATTTTGAAGCAAGTTCCACAGAAAAGTCTGGATAAAACGAGCTGACGGTTTGTGGGACCCAAATATGTGACAATATGACCTTACAAGGCTCCTCCTTGCCCTAGTGGTTGAACTTGTGCCCTGACGCATGAAACCTGCCATTAAACTATTCTCAGTGAACACGGAGAAGTTCCTTTGGCATGAAAATTAAAAAAAAAAAATAACTAAAGAGAAGCTTCCGCATCTAAGCAAAGCAAGTTCTCTCAACTCAACCCGCTTTTTCCATGCCTGAGGGCTTCATCCAGGTGCCGCCCTAAAGAGAAAAAGATTTCTGGGAGGTGACCCACGTCCTGAAAATCAGGCACATGACCTTCCCCAGGCTTAGTCATCAGGCAACATGTGTAGACTGCAAAGGCAGACTCCACAAAGGTAGCTGTAGACTATTTTTTTTTCACTACCGAGCCTCAGTGGCCAGCACAGTGTCTGGAACGTAGGAGGCGGCAATAAATACTTGAACATTAATAAAAAGAGCACAACAAACTGAATCAGTAACGTCGGGCCTGCCTTCAGTGCCATCCCTGCACTGAGCCGCTCGCTGGTGACTGGGGGTGACGAGATCTCCCCGAGGGGCCCGGGGAGCAGACTGTCTGGGAGGCATGGCTATCTACCAAATGCCTGTCTGTCCAGGGGGAGGTGGGGGCCCCCTGAACAGCTGCTGTGCTGCTTTGTAAACAAGTGGGGGGACACACTTCTTTAAGCTGGACTCCTGCAGCTAAAAAATATGTTTCCCTCTCTGAGGATTTGGTTGGAAATGCTTCAAAGATTTCTGCTTGCCCCAGCAAGCTGCAGCGCAGTAGGAAGTGATGTGTTTCATCTCTCGGAGCAGCGTTCTCCTTGGGCGAGGAGCGCAGTGCTCTCCAGCTTGACAGTAAATAACTTTCTGACTTGGGCAAAAGCACCGGGCCAGATGACCTGGGGGGGGGGGGGGGGGGGGGGGTTGAGATGCCGCTGAGCTCATGTGCAGAGCACATGGGAAGAAAATGCTCCCACCCGAGGTGGGGCTGGCATGGTGCAGGCGAAACGCATGGAGGGAGGCATTTCCAGGGCCTGCGGTGCGGCTGGATCGGTTCCAGAGGCCCGTGCCAAGGCGGGCCTCTGGGCAGCTGCAGGTTTATGACCGCCCCCTCCCTCCTGCCCAGCCCTGCAGCCCTGTGTGTGTGTGTGTGTGTGTGTGTGCGTCCATGCAGGCACCAGCCAAAAACAGTAATTAGCATGCTTTTAGGTATTAGAGCTTAAAAGCCAACAGGGCAGCTGTTGTCTAGCAGCCAGTGAACTAAATTCAAGGCGCAGCTCTGTCGTTTGGCCACGGGGCCGCTGCCAAGTCATCTTACCCCTCTGAGCTTCGGTTTCGTCATTTGTAAACGAAGATGATATGATCTATAAACCGATTAGCTCGGGCTTCTGATGAAGAGCCAAATCGTGATGAGAGGACTAGAGGGACGCGCTCCAGTTCCTTTCCAGGCGTGGACCACGGGACAGCAGCACGGACTTGCCTGCCCCTCTCCCGGCCCCACCTTGAACCCACTGGGCCAGAGCCCGCATGTGCACACCATCCCCCAGGTCAGGAGGAGACGCATTCGAGTTGGAGAAACACACTCCAAAGCTCTGTAGAAATGGGTTTACATTGCCGTAACTGGTTTGGCACAGTGAATGGAGCATCTGCCTGTGGACTGAAAGGTCCCAGGTTCGATTCTGATCAAGGGCATGTACCTTGGTTGCGGGCACATCCTGAGTAGGGGGTGTGCAGGAGGCGGCTGATCGATGTTTCTCTCTCGTCGAAGTTTCTGGCTTTCTATCCTTCTCCCTTACTCTCTGTTAAAAACCAATAAAATATATTTTTTTTTAAAAATGGGTTTACAGACTTGTAGCAAAGTTGAATAAAACCCAACTGGTTCCTGGCTATCAAGCTCTAAGTCACACTACTGACTTTCCCCGCTGGCCCTGCTTCCTCTGCGGAGCTGGCATTCCCAAACAACAGCAGCAGCCAGGCTGGCATGGCTCAGCTGCATTCTGGTCATTCCCGGGTGCTCACTCATCTGCACGTGCCCCCCCCCCCCCAGCCTGTCATTCTTCCCTTCCAATCCCACAACAGTATCTCCTCAAAGAGGCTTTCTTGGATTCCTCCTTGTAAGACGTCATAATCTGAAAATACGCACCCCTTTACATGTCTCCTTGTTTATGTTCTGTATCCTCGAGGAATAGGGCATTTTGATTTGTTCACCACTATATACTATACCCAGCACCCAGCAGAGTTCCTAGCATACGGTGGGCAATCAACCAATATTTGTGGAATACATGAATGGGTGGATGAAAAGTATGGTCAACTCCATCTATGAAGGTTGTCAGTGTGCTAGGACAGAAGGGGGGGAAACACTAAGCAATGACTTAGGGTCTGGAGAAGGAGAAGTGGGCATAAGCATCCACTCGGAGGGAAGCCTGGGTCCACAGGACGATGCAGCCACGGGCTACATGGCAGCGAGGATGAATGGGTGGGCACATTTCCAGGCCCGGGCAGCTGAAAATAGAGATAATGATCCCTGGTCCTAGCAACCGATGAGGAATACTGTGAGAATAAATTACACACCGTTTTCCTTTGGAGAAAAAGCGCTATATAATTTATGATATTGTTATTATAATCATTAGTTATCTTTGCCTGGATTTATGGAGTGACTCATCCTAAATTAAACCTCTGGAACAATGAGAAGAGGAAAATTTATGAGACCGGCAATGATTTGCTGGTCTCATAAAAGATCACAGTACTTGATTCTTGAGATGTTGAAATATCTCTGCCTCTTAACAGGAGGCTTACAGGGACCATCCTCTGATTCATTATTTGATAAGTTTTTCAGGTCTCTATCCTCTTGCTCCTCTGGGACTAATAATTCAGCGAGCATTTTAACAGTCACCCTGGCTGTCAATAAATTATTTTAATTTACCTTTAGGGTATTTTCTATTTCTCTCCTCTTCCTAAGAGAATAACGGTTATTACTCTTTTATTCCTCATAGTTTCTCTATGTATTCACTTAGTATTTCTGAGCATGTATGACGTGCAAAGCAATGAGCTAGGTGTAGGGAATAAGATCCTGTCCATCCTCAAAGAGTTGATCTTCTAGGTGGGGAATATATCTAAAAGGATCAGCCCTGAGCGCCAGTTTAAGGAAGAATTTTTAAGTCATAGGGACTGATTTGATTCAGGGTGTGAAAGAGAGGGGTGAGTGCAAGGTTTTCTTTCCTGGCAGATTAGATGGAGAATGATACCACTAACCAGATAGGAAGCAGATTTGGAGAGAAGTCCGCTGTTTTAGGCACATGAAGCTGAGGTGGAATACGATTTCCAACAGGAAGCTCTGATCCATGGGTTCAGAGCATGGGAAGGAGGTCAGGAAAGGAGATTCAGGTTTGAATGCCATCCAAAGAGAAATCCT
>PVJC01024797.1:0-25262 GCA_004026665.1 Murina feae | reverse complement strand
GCTCAAAAAAGAGAACAACATGCTGGGGAGGGCAAGAGTCTGAGAGATCAACATAGAGGGGGTGCCTGCTCCAAGCCTTGATGGTGTGCCTGGGGGCAGGCCCCCAGCAGGTAGACACACACAGGAGGACTGCTCCGAGCCTCAGATGCGGCTGGGGACAGGTCCCCAGTGGTGACACACACACACACATACACACACAAGGCGCCTGGCAGACTGGGGCCATCATAGGACATCCACTGAGGGGTCCCAGACTGTGAGAGGGCACAGGCCGGGCTGAGGGACTCCCTCCACCCCGAGTGCACAAATTTTTGTGCCCCGGGCCCCTAGTGTATTTAATAATTAGAAAAAGAAGATAACCATTCTCATGGAATACTTTAAAGTAGTAAAAGCTATGATAGTGGAAATAAAAACTTAGGCATATACTTTAGATTCTATCTTTCACTCATACTGCTAGCCTCCTTCTTAGACAGTAAGATTCATGGGGTCTGTTGCATATTTCCATTTTATTCCTGGCCAGACACAGATATTCAAATCTATCTTCTCTGCTTGTCTACTCTTCAGCTCTGTAACCTTGAGCAATTTCTGTGCCTCAGTTTCCTCATCTTTAAATCAGGATAATAATAAAACATTTCCCTTTGGTGTTGTGGTAGTGATTACATGAATCAATCAATGCAACATAGCACACATAGAGCAGTAAGCCCTCTAAACATGTTAGCTATTCTTAGTAGTATTTCATTTCCAGCTCTACTACTGATGAGTTGTGTGACTTTGAGCAAATTATTCAAGTCTGGATTTCAGTTATCTCTAAATGAAAGAGTTGAAGTAGATTCTCAAACTTAAGTGCATAACAGAATTACCTGGATCGTGCATTAAAACCTTGATTCCTGGGCTTAGAGTTTCTGATTCAGTAGATCTCGGATGGGGTCCAATAGTTTGTATTTCTAACCAATTTCCAGATGAGGTTAAAGCTGCTGATCTGAGACCACATGTTGAGAATTCTTAGTTTAGTCTAAACAAATTGGTGGTTATTTCAATGAGCACATGGAAGAAATCATTAACTTACATAAAGAAGAAAATCTGCTCTTTAGTATTTCTTTGCTAAGGTGCACACGTATTTTTGGAGCGTCCTTTGTGCCATGTGTTGTGCAGCTTGTAGCATGACAGCATAATGCACGCTGAAACAATGCTGTGGACTTGAGGCTTTCTTTATAAAGTGGTTTTGCTGATTTATTTGATTACTGGAGGTAGTGTGGACAACTCTCTTTGCTTCCAAGGTGTTGCTATTACCTTTCAAGGGTGATAAGCCTCCTTAAATCCCAGCTCTTCTATTTACAAATTCTATAACCTTGGATGAGTTTCCTCACTTCTCTGTGTCACAGGTTTCTCTGTAAAATGGGGATAATTACAAAGTCTACTTCGTAGGGTTTTAAGAGGGACACAGGTAAAGTTATTTTACAAAATAAGCATTCAAAAATGACCACTCACCATTTAATGTTTTAAAATAGATTTAAAAATGTAAACTCTTTGAATATATTTCAATGTTATTTATATATAGACTAGAGGTCCAGTGCACAAAATTCATGCATGGGGGTAGGGGGTGGGGTGGAAATCCCTCAGCCCAACCTGCACCCTCTCCAATCCAGGAGCTGTCAGGGGATGTCCTATTGAAGGCTTAGGCCCACTCCCTGTGATTCTCTGCTCTCTGCAGGGCCTGGGGGCTTTGCTGTCACTGTGGTTACGAAGCCCCCATGCCCCGCTGTCCACTCTCAGTGGCAGGGATGAAAGGACGGGGGGACTTCAGCAGAGCTGGGAGGACTGGGCGCTGCCATCTTGTGGCTATGGGTGCCATCATCTTTGTGACGTTGTGAGGGTCAATTTGCATATTCCCTCTTTATTAGATAACATACGCAAATTTTATTTTAAATATAATAAAATAGATAAGTTTAAAATGCATAACATAAATAGATATAAATTAATATGTTAACATATTTAAAAATTTCTCTGTGTTTCTAACAGCAATTTATTTCCTTATGTTATTTAATACTTAGAAGTCATAGTTAATTTCCTAATAATAGCCTCATAGCTCTTAGAAAACAAGGGCCGTGTCTGACACTCTTTACGTGGTACCCGCCACCCTGAAAACCACCTGCCACTCTTCCACATGTAGAAGCCTAGATCCACTTCTTCCATTCTCGCTGCACATCCTCTCCACCATGCTGCTTTCTTCCCACGATGGAAAGAAATATGCATATTGAGCCATCTCAACACCAACATGTAAAGGCAAAAATTTCTAGCTATTGTAGAAAATAAAAGTGAGGTTGTTGTCTTTCCTTTTTTTTTTTTTTTTTTTAGTTGTTCTTGTTGCTGCTCTTTTGGTGTGTGTGTGTGTGTGTGTGTTTCATTCTGTGTGTATCTCTCCTGGGGGCATGGAGGGTGGGAGTGGGGGTGGTGTCAGTCAGGACTTGGTGACAGGAGCGTGTTATCCTCTGAGTCAGAGGGCCTGAGAACAGGGAAAGATTTTCCAAGGCTGGGCAACGCAGAGCCATCCAGGCTTGGAAACCGTTTGTTGTTGGTTGTGCTGGCAGAAGAGATGTATTAACTGGAAGAAGGCCAGTGGAATTTTCCAGAGCTCAGGTGCTCTTCTAAGGCACATGAAGGTTGCTTTATTCATTCACAAATTCAGCTAACTGGTGATGAGGGCACAGAAATGAATGGCATGAGATTGGACTTCCAGGAGCTCACAGCTGGTGGGGAATGTGTAGAGAATGAAAATACAATGTGCAGTATGGCCAAGGGTACCTCAGCCTGGAGGAGAGAGGGAGGGTGCGAAGGAGGAAGTGAGGCCAGGTAAGGGGGCGGGAAGGAAAAAAGGGGCTCTGCAGTAAAGAGGAGACCAGTAGTCTCCCAGGGACACAGGCAGGGGAGCATTGCTGGAGCTGCGACCTTGACCAGTTACTTTGCTGGTGACAGTTCTGATTGGTAAGTGGGTGACCAGCCATCCTGGTTTCCCCGAAGGCAGGACTTTGAACACAAAACCTGGATAGTCCCGGGCAAACCAGCCCAGTTGAACATTCTGTCTTTCTATCTTTGTGTGAGGCTATGCTTGCTGAATTATGGGCCTGCCTTCGTTTTTAAATTTATTTTTGTTTGTTTGTTTGAGAAGCAGAAGAACATGTTAAAGTCGGGACGTGGAGAATGGGGGAGGCATGATTTTTGTATCTTGGAATAAGACATCTGCGATGACCATCGTATGGATCATGGTGTGGAGAATCGCTTCAGCAGCTAAAGGCAGAGGGAGGGACCACAGAGCCGTCTGTGCCCCGCGCTTGTGGGCATGGAAGGCAGGGACCCTGCTGGAATGGAGTCCTTGAAATACTCAGTCTTGACACAGAATACTGGAAACTGATTTAAATAGGACCGGAGACAAACATCGGAATTTCTTTACAAACAGTGGTTCCTGACAACAGTTCAACAACCATACCAGAGGGGATAGGTAGTTACATTCATCAAGATTAAAATTTTCACAATTTTTAGACATTTATCAGTCATGATGATCATTGAATATTGTTAGATCATATCTTCCAAAAGTTGTGTTATATTAATTCATACAAGTATCAGTGTCTGCTGTATTTTTTAAATTAATCTTGGGGTCAGATAGGACCTAAAACATATTTAAATATAGCACTTCATGTACTTGTGTAGGCACTTAACATATTTACTTATCTTTTTTTTTGTAAGGAAGCTTTAAATCAATTAGAACAGAGCTGTGCAATGGAAATATAACGTGAGTCAAATGTGTCATTTAAAATTTTCTAGTAACCACATTAAAAAGTAAAAAAGAAACCAATGAAATTTATCATAATACATTTTATTTAACATAATATATCATAATTTAAAAACTATAATATAAAAATTATTAATAAGAGATTGCATTCTTTTTAATTTGTACTAAATTGTGGAAATTCTGTGTGTATTTTTCACTTATTGCACATCTCAGATCAGATACTAAATTTTCATCATAAATATTTAAATTCTATGTAAATATCTTAAGATTTACAGTTGAAAAAGTAGAATAATATACTAGAATTGTTACAAACATACTTAGTTTTCCAATGACGAAATTGTCAGTTTAAAATTTAAATAAAATGAAATGAAATTAAAAAACCCTATTCCTCAGTCACACTAGCCACATTTCAAGTGCTTGATAGCCACAGATAGCTAGTGGCTGTCTTAGTGGAGAGCAAAGAAGTAGAATATATTTTGTGTAAGAATTTAAAAGTGGGCATATTTATTACTCTCATTTGCCATTTGATTACTATTTTTTTCTGTTTAGCTGACTATAACTTTAAACTCCAATAGACTCCACCTTTTTTGTAGGCGTTAGTTCCATATACTCCCTGTAGATGGCAGCACTGTCAGGGGGAGGAGTTGCTAGGACTTGTTACCCAGATTCTGGCACTTTTCATAGAAAGAGTCAATTCTTGGAAAATTTTTTGGTAGCATAGCGGAATCTTTTCAGCCCTGTTGACAGCATAGATGGCTATTGATTATGAAAACTATCTCTTCCCTTCTTATCTAGAATATTACACATGACAAACAAATACAAGTGTGATCATGGGCACTAGTAAGACAACTGGCAAAATGTGAATAAGGTCTGTGGGGGTAACAATATTGTATCTGTGTGAATTTACTGATTTTGATAAAAGTATTGTGGTTACGTAAAGATTCCTACAATTTTTAATTATCATTTGGTCACATTTAAGTAACCTATTGATAGCATTTTGGTGCTCCCATATTTGGGAGACAATCCACCTTAATTTGAGGTCCTCAGATGATAGGTTGGTTGGGACCAGACTATCATTTGCCTCAGAAATCAGGTATTGCACATTGGTAGAAGAAAAAATTAATTCTGGGTCACAGGACCTCATATATTTGTCAAGACTTCACAGCAAATAAAATCCAGTTGAAACTATCCCTAGCTCTTGAAGATTAGATCCTTATATAAATAATTTATCTGTTTATGTCATGAATTAAAATAAATATCTGTGAGAGGTTTGGGGCTTGTCTCTTAGGAGTAATGCTAAAGACTGTGTCTTAGTTACTATACCTGGTGTTTCTAGAGGAATTATAAAGCTGCGCATTTCTACTGATAACAAATTACTGAGCTATCTAGCCTACTGCGCTCCATTTGTTGAGAGCCAGTAATGTTTCCAAGATAAAATATGATCAACCAATGACTAGCCATTTAAAAAATATTCCAGAAAATTGTTTGATTCTCCAATAGTTCAAAATCTATTTCTAATGGTTGGCCTCATATATATAAAAGAAGCTTAACTATAAACAGCATGAAAGAAAAAAATTAATTTATGCAAAATCTTGCCATCTTAATATTTATTTATTTAGGTATGGATTCCATTTGCTCATGTGGATTTATCTTTTATAGTTTTAAATAGAAAGCAATTTGTATTATGCTTTTTTGACTTATAATCCTATATAATAAAAGGGTAATATGCAAATTGACCCTAACAGCAGAACAACTGGGAATGACTGGTCACTATGACACACACTGACCACCAGGGGGCAGATGCTCAATGCAGGAGCTGCCCCTGGTGGTCAGTGCACTCCCACAGAGGGAGCTCTGCTCAGCCACAAGCCAGGCTTACGGCTGCCAGCACAGTAGTGGTGGTGGGAGCCTCTCCCGCTTCATCAACAGCACTAAGGATGTCCGACTGCAGCTTAGGCCTGCTCCCCACTGGAAAGTGGACATCCCACAAGGACTCCCGGGCTGCCAGAGGGATGTCTGATTGCCAGCTTAGGCCTGATTCCCTGGGGAGTGGGCCTAAGTCAGCAGGTGGACATCCCCCAAGGGGTCCCAGACTGGGAAAGGGCACAGGCCGGGCTGAGGGACCCCTCTGAGTGCACAAACCTCTAGTTGTATTATAAATCCTTTCCAATATTTCTAGTGTTAATAATTACCAACAATATTCATAAGTCATTTATTATTAAACTAGAGGTTAGTGCATGGGATTTATGCACTTGTGGGGGTGTGAACTGTGGAGATCAGCCTGCTGTAGGAATGCTGCTTATCCTGGTCAACTGAGTGGCACTTCCACTGCAGGAGTGCACTGACCACCAGGGGGCAGCTCCTGCATTGAGTGTCTGCTCCCTCATAGTCAGTGTGTGTCATAATGACTGGTTGACCGGTTGTTCTGGTCGTTCTGCCATTTGATCACTGGGCTTTTATATGTAGATTTTGTGCCAAAATTTATTCGCCTAGTTCATTATCATTAGAATTGGAAAAATTTTCCTCCAATTTACAACCTTCACTCCTAAAAGCATCAACATACCTTTTTCTTCTACTGAACTATTTTCTAAGAATTAATTCCTAGGAGTAAGATTGCTCTATCTAAGAATATGCACAGATAGATAGAAAAGTAGCTTGATAAATAAATAGATAGATAGCTAGAGATGTGGGTATATTCTTACCAAGTATTATTTCCAAAATATCTTTATCAGTTTCTAGTTATGTACACATAGCAATTCTACCATCAGCTGATCAGATTAGGTCACTAGACCCAATATTTGCAAAACATAATTATGGAAACCAATAGAGAGGGTTGTAGAGAGCAGCTGGGTTTGGAAGTTACAGTTCTAGGCAGGGTGTGACCCTAGTTCCTAGAGATTCCATGCTCTTAGTCAGGTTGTTTAACCTCTATAAGTTCAGTTTCCTTTTCTAAACTGTGATTAATGATATCCACCCCATGGAGCTTTTGTGGGTATGAACTTAAATAGTTTATAAAGCACCTAAACAGAAAATGGTTTAAGAAATATTTGTTGAATGAGAAAAAAATGGACAAATGTTCTTCTTTCAATATCTGCCTTCTCTACTCCTCGTGCAGGGATAGTTCTCTCAGACTAAATAAGCAGTAAGATCAAGTTTATCTTCAAACTAGAGGCCCAGTGCATAAAATTCATGCACAGAGGAGGGGTTCCCTCAGTCCAACCTGCACCCACTCCAATTGGGAACCCCTCGGGGGATGTCCGACCGCCAGTTTAGGTCTGATATAAGATTGGCCTAAACTGGAGGTTGGACACCCCTCTCACAATCTGGGACCGCTGGCTCCTAACCACTCACCTGTCTGCTTCCCTGATTGCCCCTAACTGCCTCTGCCTGCTTGCTTTATCTTTCAAGAACAGACACATGTTGGTCTTCAGACATTTTCTGTCCATAATGCTGGCTTCTTTAGGCTGTAGAGCTAAGTTGTATCAATGGTTGCTCTTTAGACATAGTCCCACCTCCCTGCTGTCACTTTGAGATGCAGGTGAATGAGAGTCCTGGCTGTCAGGCTGCTGAGAGCTGTCTGACCAACGGCTGATTCTGGCTGATTCTGTGGGGGTGGGACTTCCTCCTCCCTGCTGTCAGAGTCTCTACTTATGCAAGCATTCCACGCCCGGCCTGGCCAGAGGCCCTCCTCCATAGCCAAGCACAGAATGCTTGTGTGCCTTGTCACTGAGGTGATGACACACCTGTGTTCCTCGCTTGGCTGCAGAAAGAGCCCCCCCCCAACCCTGCCACTCTGTGCCCACTGGCCAGAGGCCCGCTACAGTGATGAGGCAAGTATTCCACCAGGCCACTCACACTGCCCACTCTCAGCAGCTGCCTGGGACTGGGTGCCGCCATCTTGTGGCTATGGGCGCCGCCATCTTTGTGATGGAGTGATGGTCAATTTGCATATTACCCTTTTATTAGATAGGATGGGAAATCCTTCCCTCAGGAACATTAAAGACTGAGTAGTGGTATTTTGAACATTCCTCCTAAAGCCCTTTCTCAACAAACTATCTTTTCTAAAGGAATTTAGGATGCATTTCAGCAGAAAATTCAAACTGGTTTAGACAACTGAAACATTTATCTCACATAACGGAGATTCCAGATGTGGAGTGGAATCCACAGTTGTTTGGCTCATTAGCTTAATAATGTTACCAAAGGCCCAGGTTCTGCCCAACTTTCTGCTCTGTTATCTTCCACATATTTTCCTAACTGTGAAGCTGGGTCACCCCACTGTAAAAATGTTGCTGCCATCAGCCTTTGGAATATGTTTTCTTGTTTGCATCAATAAGGGGACAGAGACAAACTCTTCCTAAATGCATGGAATGTAAGTCTTTCCCTTCAATATAAGTGGTGTCCTCACCCTTAGACTCATGAAGGGGATTGGATTAATCAGGATTTCCCTCTGAAGTGGGCTGCTCCAGTGTGGGGGGGCATGGTTTCATTTGGGATTCTATTAAACTGAAGAAAATGGATTTTCGCTGGCGTGAACAGTGTCTGATGCAAGGAAAACAGGTTTTGGAAATATTGATCACTACTTGCCACATTATATGGAATTTATCAACCTGCAAAACTGTCCAGAAAACTTAAAAAGCTGTTTTTAATGCCCATTGTCTTTTAATGGCCTTTGATTTTTATACCTGGAAGTACATTTTGATTCAAACTATTACCTTGATTTAAAAATGTTACTGATCCTTTGGATTTTGCATCATGATATTATTATAAAATGAAGGGAAAGGACTGTGCATACATTCAACAAGTATTTATTGAGCTGTTTTTACATGCTATGCCTGGAGTTAACTGCTAGTGATGCAATGGACTATGAGTCAGAGTCTTTGATATTGCAAAGCTTATAATCAAGTAAACCAATAGATCCCTCTTTTCAATGGGATTGAAAAGATAGGGTTGTAGTGGCTCCTTATGCTTACACCTGAGAGTCTTGGTACAGCTGCCACCCAAGCAGCACATTCCATTTTGGTACAGGAAGTTTAAGACAAGCCTATTTTTTGGTACTGATGTCATAATTTACTTTTTCTTGACTAAAAGTTTTTCTAAGAGATGATTGAACCCTGGCTCATTGCTATCAAAAGGGACAACTCTGTATAAATTACATAGATTTAAACTCTTGGTTTGCAGTGGGCTTTCCCCAACATTTAAGTAGACAACCCTAAATAGCCTGAGGTTAATTCATTTATCAGCACTTCTATCTGTAATAATCTTCTATACTAATAAAAGCATAATATGCTAATTAGACATCCTACTGAATGACCTTCCAGAGCTGCAAGGGAAGCCTGGGTCCCGGGTGCTGGAGGGAAGCCCAGGTTCTGGGTACTAGAGGGAATCCTGTGCCAGCAGCCAAGGGAAGGAATACCTTCTCTTGAATGAATTTCATGCATAAGCCTCTAGTGTACTAATAATAGCCCCATCAGTACAATGTTCTTAATATGTACCACAGCATAGATACCATCTTTATTTCTCCTACGGGTTGTCATAAAGGCAGTCGAAATCATCACGCTTTGGCCAGTGTAGCTCAGTTGGTTGCGTGTCGTCCTGTGGGCATCAAAAGGTTGCCTGTTTAATTCTGGGTCAAGATACATGCCTGGGTTAGGACACCTGTCTGGGTTGTGGACTTGATCCCTGGTAGGGTGTGCAGGAGGCAGCCGATGGATGTTTCTCTCTCACATCAATGTTTCTAAAACTTTCTCTCTGTCTAAAAATTAAATCAATTAAAAGAAAAGAGTATTAGTGCCAATGACATCTGACTCTGTTTCAGTGCCACTGTTTTTTAAAAAATATCCATCACTAACAAAACCAGGCATAATTTTGACTGTTTTATAAAACATTCCAGTAATTAAATAGAATTGATATGTAACTAATATGTAATCTGACTGTAATATTTAACTGAATACAACTATAATTAAATATAATTGACAAATATAACCAAAAAGTTAGAAAACTCTCTGAAAAAGAATCCTAAAACTGACCACTTCTTTTCAATAGGTGATGGTGATATGTAATTAGGTGTATATATATGTACTAAATGAAGAAGAATTAAGGAAAAAAATCTTAGACAAAATGTTTTTGGCGAAACTGATTAGTTATGTATATAATTTTGCTACTATAAATCAGTTGAGTCCATTTTTCTTTATAAATATTCTGTCATGATGGGAAGTGAAAGAAGGTTGGAGAGATGGATACTTTCTAGAAATCGCTGCACCTCAAATTAGATATGAAGATGGTTAATTTGACTATTTCAGTTGTTTCTGAGCAAAAAATGAAGAGTAAAAGTGTTCAGATAGAGGGGAAAAGTTCGAAAGGCAAAAAAAAAAACCAAAAAAACCCACACCAAAAACCCCCCACAACCCCACATATAATAGCAATACAAAGGAAACACCTAAGGCGGTATGATGGCCCAGATATATAACCCAGAAGCATGGATTATACTAGAATTTTCTACAGAAATCCTGTAAATCACTGAGAAATAAAGTATAACGTATTTGCTTAAAATTTTCAGTTAATGTGCTTCAGCAGAAGCCTTTTATAGATAACGATTCTCACTCTCCACCTTATTATGGAGGCAGAGCTGTTTCTCTTTGTCCTGTTCTCCATCTGCGATATACTTTTTATTGCTCAAGAGCTATAGAATTGTGTCCGTGCCTATTGTTGTCTGCCTGATGGGAATTCATGTAATTGAAAGCGTTTATCCTCTCTTAGTGGAAAAATTGGGCATTTGGAAGAAATGAAATCCCCCACCTTTGTCCACAGCGCAGGAAATACTGTTCGCTCAGCTTTGTTCTAAAGTTTCCACTTTTCTCCGCCTAACCTGTTGAAAACTTAGTCCTGCCCAAGAAAGAAAGCTGGGATTTCTCGTGGCTGTCTAGATGTCCATGCTCATGGAGTTACACCCTTGGTGGCTATTTCATCATTGATAAAAAAATAAAATTGTATTCTTTCAAAAGATGCATGGTATGACATGAAGTGAGTTTGCAGTATATTGTAGGGGGGGGAAGTGATAGTGCAAATGTCAAAAAACAAAACAAAACACCACCCCTAGTTTTTAAATAAGCAGCTGTATAAATGACATTTAAGTGTATATGTTTAGGTATTTGCTTAATTGTGAACAGGGATTACCTCTGGAGAGTGACATTAAAAGAGTGAGGAGAAACTTTCATTTCTTAGACTATACATTTTACTTTATATCCTTCTGTATTGTTCAAAGTTTTACAAATGAGTACATGTTATTATTATTATTTACCTAAAACAAAAACAACTAACAAAAAAACTACAGGGAGTAAGAAATTATTTGGAATGGAATATGTTTAAGTAATTAATTTGTCACTACACTGCTTGACCATTATTTTCTCCTGATAAAGCACAACTTCCCTGCTTCTCTCCGGAGGTTGCTTTAAAAAGGAAGACTATAGTTTTCTAATGAAACAAACAGCTCAACCTCCCCACCTCCAGCCTAAATTCCTCCCTTTGGTTTTGTTAATAATACATGCTACACACCGATAATTAAGGTAAGTCAAGGGATATGGGTGTTCAACAGCGCAGGCACACAGCCGAAGTCAATGGGAAGCCATGCTTTTGTAACAGTGTATTTTTCAACTTGGGGTAGGAAGGGAGATTTGGCACAATAAGAAGTGTGGGGCCAGTAGGGGTCTTCACTGTTCTGGGCACTTTGACATGCATCCAAATGTCATGAACGAGTGGCCCTTCAAATTCACCCACCGACCTGAAACTTACTGGACTTTCTTCATTCTACCACAAAAATAATGAAAAAAGTTGCTATTTACTTTTGTAATATCTTTCACAACATATTAAAGGGTAGGTTGGATTTTGTGTGGTCACAGATATGTACAAAAAAGAACCAACAACTTGATTTGGATCCCTTTGGTTTTATATTAAAAAAAAATATATATTTTTAATTTAGAGAGGAAGGGAGAGAGAGAGAGAGAAACATCAATGATGAGAAAGAATCGCTGGTCAGGTGCCTCCTAAACATCCCCCACTTCGAGCCTGAAACCCCATGTTCAAATAGGGTCACATGTGTCCTGACTGGGAATCAAGCTGTGACCTCCTAGTTCATAGGTGGATTCTCAACCACTGAGCCATGCCGGCTGGGCCCTTTGGTTTTAATTTTTAAGGCAAGATTTAGCAAAATGTGTGGCAGATGGTTCAAAAAGGCATGATCTAGTTTTTAAGGATTTATGGTGCGGGCGCTTTTTGGAGGAGCTTTGAGTGTAGTGAAGCCAGAGGGACAAAATGACTTGGAGAGATAAGTGCTGCTGCATGCTAACCTCCCCATGTGTGAGCAGTTTAGAACTAAAAAAACCCAGATTTGCAAATCAATGATCATAAAGTTTGTATTCTTATCAGGTGGACAGTCTCAATAATATATGCATAAATGCTAAATGACTGCTTGACGGGGAGGTTACAATACTAAAAGCTCTGAGTGGTTGTAAAGTGGACAAATTGTGAAGCATTTGTGGTGCTCTTCCTTTCATCAGCTCTTCTAAAATATCCTCATCTTCATTTGACTGTACCTCGAATCAATTACTTCTTGGATTATTAAACACCCTTTCCCTTCAGGTTCCAAAACCTCTCTGTGATAGGTTGCATCGTGATTCCCCAGAAGATATGTTGAGGTGCTCACCCTCAATACCTAAGAATGTGACCCTATTTGAATATGGGGTCTTTACAGAGGTGATGAAATGCAAATAGGGTCCTTAGGGAGGCCCCAACCCAATATGACTGATGGAAGTGTGGACCCAGACACACACACAGGGAGAACACCACATGAAGATGAAGGCAGAATTGAGGTGATGCTTCTACCAGCCTAGGGACACCGACGATTGACAGCAAACCACCAGAAAAATTAGGAGAGAGGTATGGACCAGATTCCCTCTCACAGCCCTCAGAAGGAACCAGCTCTGCCGACGCTTTAATTTTGGACTCCTAGCATCCAAAAATGTGGACCAATAAATTTCTGATGTTTATGACACCATGTTTGTGCTACTTTGTTATTGCAGCGCTAGCAAACGAATACACTCTCTCAACTTTGAATACACAATTTCATTATTGAATACACTAATGCTTTGGAGCAGTCCTGACTCATTCTTCCATGGCAGTGAAAGACCTACTGATGAAGGATAATTCTTTATGCTGCGTACCTGTTTGAAGGCAGCTGTTAGGGGTCTGAGGCCTTTACCTTTGTCCTTGTTGAAAGGAAGTCTCTCTCATGAGAGCAAGAAGTCTGAAGGTGGAGTCAGGTAGCCTTCTTGTCAGGAAGCCCAAAGATTCAGGAAAGCTAGGTGTTTCCTCGCTTCACGGGTCTTTGCCATAGTAGGAACTGTGGCATCTTCTCTTTTTCGCTGATGTATGGGGAAGATCTTGCTTGTTGTAGAGGTAAGAGCAGACTTTTCAGAGTCTAATTATCTTCAAAAACCCTCTCATTTCCTCTGGTGGCAAATGATTGGGCTGTGGAGGTTTTGGTCGGAAAATTGATCCCTGGGTGAAGTTCAAAGGTTGAGTTGCTGTTTGGGGATTTTTTTTTATCGGTAATGTTTTGGTGTCAGATGGCTTTCAACTAAATAAACATGCCTAACGTTTTTGGTAGAGAGAAAATTTTCTAAAATGAGAGTGAGAAACAGATTAGGACACAATGCTTTGCATGAAGTGAGTGTCCACTAGGTATCTGGAGAGTGGGAATAAGTCAGAAGTTAGAGGAAGCAGGACTGTTATAAGGAACATTGCCTCTGGGGCATTGAGAAGGCGTTTGGAAGGATTTGGTCACATTTTGGTTCACGTTGCAGACGTTGGATGGATAGCATTTCGCTGGCTGGTAAAATGTATTAGCAATCAGAGCTAGATACTGTCACTCATTTGCTTTTTTTGTTCTATTTTCATAAGCTTCCTTTGATCACACTAAATGGTACCACTTTGGAAAGGATAGCCTCTCATAGAAAACAATGAAATGGGTGGACGGGGGGAACAAATGGTTGTTCTGAGATAATGAATAACTTTGGCATTTTGTTTGAAGTTAGGTTGTGTTGTTTGAACTTTTCTGCCCATGAACAAGGAATCGTATGCCAAGAATGGGTAACAGTTTCTGGATCACTGGGCACCGATTACTCATTGACGGGTGGTGGCACTGCATGGCGGTCTTCCTCTAATAAGTAAAATCGTACGCTGCTGTGATGGACTCTCAGCTTGGCTTTGTGAAGTATTAGGAGAGCTGTGTTGTCATTGGCCTTTACCGCCAATGTCCACCTACAGAAGTCTGTGATGAGTTACTGGAGATGGTCAGTTTAGACAGTCTATGCTTAGGAACATCTTCCATCCCTAGTGAACATCTGCAAGTGAAACTGAAAGAAGCCGAACCTTTCTAGACCTTTATTGGTACATTAATAGAATCAGCTGATTAGATGAGTAGAAAAAAACCTGGGGCTAAATAAAGTCACTGTAAACCACCAAACAAGAATACATTTATTAAAATTCTTCTCTCTCGGTTTGTCACTGACTTCATCATAATGTCATTTTTATAGACTTATCCCTCATTATTCCTTAAGGGAAATAATGGAATAATTGGGTTTGGGTGACCCTTGAGCCAATGTCTAGCCTAATGTATCCCTTTGATTTCAGGGAAGGTCAAACTTCAAAATATTATCTGCATGACTACTCTCTCGGCAGCCAGTTCTGTGAGCGAGCAAAGACTGAAGTGTCGGGGGAGGTAAAAGGCAGAATCAGGACAATAAGTAGATGTTCAAAGGAAAACGATCTGTCCCATGAACCAGACTTATCCAAAACAACAGACTTGCTCATTGATGGAGGTGAATACCAGCAAGTTCACATGGTCCTGGAGCTTACAGCTTAGAGCAGAGAACAAAGAGAAACCATCTCCTGCAGGGGATGGACACTCCAGGTTCGCTCATACTGGGTCTCTGATGGCACCAGCTGGGCAGGCCAAGAGAAGTCAGGCCCAGAGGCCTGGTCTAACCAGAACATGCACCGAATGTTTACAGTTTGGCAGCCAGAGTCATGGTCAGGAAGTGAGTTACTGTAAGGATGACTGTCAGGTCTTTAAATCCCAGCAGGAGGCCAAAGGAGGAGGATAAGGGAGGGATGGGCCATGTTGGTTACAAGTAGAAAGGTTCAGACTCTGGAGTTCAGAGGCAGCAAAGAACATGTAATGCAAGTTCAAGGAGAGAGGCTGGATCTGAGTGGGTCTGGTAGCAGGAATCAGAATCATTACTTGGGAGCCTGGAGAACATAAGGGGAGGATTGGAGGCTAGTCTGGGGAAATAGGCAGGGTCCATCTGAAAGATGCTGGGACCAACAATCAGAAACCACACAGTGTGAAATATTAGGAAAAGGAGGCTTGGGAATTCAGTTCAGGGTGGAAGGGATTTGTGGGAGGCAATGCCAAAGGTTTTTGCAGCGATTTTATGATGAGCAATACAAAGCAGCGGCTGTCTTTTCTCTGTCCAGTGAACAGACTGGAAGGATGGTTTGGCAGCTGGAGCAAACCATGAAGCTGTGAGTGCCGGTGGCTGTTAACTGCAGGAGCAGCAGCAACAAGTCTTCACTTACTCAGACGTAGGGAAAATGTTTGTTCCGAAGACTGACCACAGGCTGGCTTGGTTGGAGAAAGAATTTTGGAGAAATAAGAATCTGGAGAAATAAGAGGTTGGGTTGATGGGATGGGCTAGCAGGTAGGTATGCGAGAGGCCAAAAAGGTCCCAAATGGTTTTTTGAAGCTGAGAATGACAACCAAGAAAGGTTCCAGGCTTGTGTGGAAGCTAGTGCTGAGCAGGAGAAGGCAGAGGAGGGCCTGTCTGACTCTGAGGCTGGCGTTTGCTTTTCCTTTTAGCAGTCTCAAATAAGGGCATTGGTTAGATGGCGGCCATGGAAATTGGGAAGAAGAGGTGAAACTAGTCATTAAGCATTTCACTGGGCACTAATGTTGGCTGTTGATGGTGTACAGAGCAAGGGTTGTGGTTAGAAAGGTGTTAATCTAAGAAGGACCCTGAGAGGACTAGGAATTACAGAAGGTAACTAGAGGCCTGAATGACTAACACTGAGGAAATGGGTGACCCGCCGTGAGCACTTAAAATGAACAACCGATCGTGCAGAGCCAGGAAATCCACATCTTGATAGCAACCACCCAAGACAGAGCTTGTTCCTGGCCTACTTTTTAGAAGAACTTCCCTCTTTCCTCAGGAGATCACCAGCAGCAGTTGTTCTTGTATTCTTCTACTTTGTCATGCACATTTCTTTGTATTTTGTGCACGGTGCCGAGTGTAGAATAGCAAACACAGCCCCGTGCACCTGTGCATGGCTAAGAGAAGCCTGTCCATTTCTTTTTTTTGAACTTTGGCAATTCTCATTTCTTCCTTTTCCTTATATGTTTCATTGTTTAATTCAGTGGTTCTCAACCAGCAACACATCAGAACCATTCAGGGGAGTGAGTTTAGAAAAATTCCTATGGCTACCTCCCCCAACGGTTCTGATTCATGAGTATGGGGTGGGGTCTGGGCCGGAGTATTATTTAAAAGCTCTGCTCGTGATTCTAAGGTGTCGCCAGGATTGAAAACCACTGCACTTTCAAGTTTGCTCTATACCCCTGAAAAGGTAGAGCCCAGATGTGGGCAGAATTTGGAGGAAGGTTGGGCTTGTGTTTGATGTCACTGTCTGTTAGTGCTTAGACCTCTCAGCATGTCCCAGGAGCGCATTTGGTGACCCATGGTCAGCTTCTAACCTCTGTAGTCCTCCCCAAAAGTGTTTTTGCTACTTTGTCTATATAATCATAATGTAGTAGAAATTTCTAGCTAGACATCTTTTCACTTTTTTTGTTATAGGAGTTTTAATCAAAATGTAAAAAAGTCAATATAAATACTTCTAAATATTCAGATTTTAGTCATTGTTGTAGGATATAAATATTAATGAAACTACATTTTTTTTTTACTATATATATATTTTTTCAAAACATCTTTGGAAGTAGAATTTAAATGTGGCAGAAGATTATTTGAATATGACTCCTTAATGTTGTAGATGAGGAAACCGAGATTCTAAGAGACGAAGTGCTTCATGACAGGGCACATGGATGGTGAGGGTCAGAGACCAGGACCCTGAGATTCATCTACATCCTGCCTTTCCCCTGTTTCCATTCCTTTGTTTATGTTTCATCTGTTCTCACCACATATTTGCTACCTGCCACACACCCAAATTCTGTATCAGACAGGTTGGAATGACTAACTTTTTATTTAATGGAGTAGAATAAAATACCTTTTTAGTAAACAGTGATAAATATTTGTTTAAAAAGTATTGTGCAAAAAATACATTATCAAGGTAGGATATATTTTCAAGTGAAATGTTTAGTGGAAATAAGAGAGCTCTTAAGTGGTTGAGCATTGAACTATGAACCGGGAGATCACAGTTCGATTCCCACTCAGGGCACATACCTGAGTTGCGGGCTCCATCCCAGTGTGGGGCATGTAGGAGGCAGCTGATCAATGATTCTCTCATCCTTGATGTTTCTATCTTTCTCTCCCTCTCCCTTCCTCTCTTAAATAAATAAAAATGTATACTAAAAAAATAGTGGCATAACTGATTTAATTATTACTGTGCTCTTCTAAAAGAAGTGTATGATGTAGAGGTAAATAGTATTGAGGAAATGACAAGTAAAATTCTAAAAGATGAGCTACATGTGGGCAAAGTCCTTTGTTAACTGTAATATGCTATAGAAATGTATATAAAAGGTGATGTAAATCATGAAATTATGAAAAGTTAGGGACTCGGATTATTGAGTTTAAGTCCCTTGTTTCAAAACTGAGTTAAAAAAAAACCACACACCAAAAAAACAAAAATGACTTCAAAGTTTCCTTGACTAAGGGTCAACCAGCAACCTGTTGGAACTTGAAATTTAACCTTCATGTTCATCCTTTGTGTTTGGGATGTTGAAAAAAAAGTCAAAGAAAAATTTATCAGTTGTTTATTTTTTTTTATGAATGTAATTTATGTTTATTTACAAACATGAGTATAGAAAATATTAAGTATAAAGGCAAGCATTGTGCATATTTTTATAACCTGGTTTTTTTACTTTATATATGACAGTGAGCCTATTTTTAAACAAATTATTTTTAAGAATAGTATTATAATTGAGTGTGATAAATGAAATTATTCATGGGTAATGGTTTATTTAGCTAATTTCCTCATTAACAGATATTTTTTTTTCCAGTTCACTTCCAAGTTTTTAGGAAGTGATACTTCAATGAACATCTGCTTGTTGTCTTAGTATGTCTTAGATTAGTTCCTTAAGAAAAATGGTTTTAAGAATATAAATATGTGTGAGACTCTTGATAAGTGCCTCCACATTTCCCACTAGCAATGTGCATATAATTTAGAAGTGTGTGGTGGCGCCCATTTCATCACTCGCTAGTATGCTGCCTGCCTTTTAGAGATCAAACCGCCCTGATGTTCTGGCTCTCCTTCAGAAATTTAATCATTTAAACACAGGAAGTGGATGTGTAAATGGGCAATTAAGTCTTGACCAAATGTGGAAAAATGTTAAGGATAAATCAAAGTCAACTGAAATATTAATTATACCTCCATCCCTGCGCCCCCCCCCCCCATCCATGCTTCTTCCAATAACCTACATCCACTGAAATTTGAAATAAAACTTAACCTTGTTTTCTATGACACTTGAAATTTCCAAGCTGGTGGTTGGCTTGTGGAAGTTTTATTGTAGCATCGAGTGACTTCACTGCTCTAGCACCTCAGACTTCATAAGTCACCAGAGCAGCCCACATGTCATCCTGGCTCCCCAAAGGCTACTACAATGACTTGTGCAACAACTTGGGCTGGGCTGAGGGGGCAAGTGGCGTCTGATATCCAGCTGTAATCTCCCCAACTAAAACATCTTTGCATGGGGCTGTGTGTGCCTGGACAAAGGACACACATTCTCTGCTGGTTCCCACACAGGCATCAGGGCCCCTTGTCCACTTCTCTCTCTCTGGGGAGCTGTGGGCTATTTTGCTGGCTGGACAAGGATGGACAATTTGTTCCCAGGAGTCCGGTCCTTAAGTGCTGTTAGTCTGTGCAGGGCTAGATGAGAAGAGAGGACCCTCTTGGGGTGCAGGGAAAGCAGGAGCCCTGGGTATAGACAACAACCCAAATAGGTTCATTCCAGAGTAGTCTAACAGGAAGGACAACTAATAAATCTTTATGTGTCTATTTAGAAAATAATTTTATATTTCGCTTTTCATACACATACTTTTAAAAGTTTTTTTAAAAAATATTTTCATTGATTTTGGAGAGAGGAGGGGAGAGAAACATTAATGAGGAGAATCATTGGTCGGCTGCCTCCTGCACGCCCCCTAGTGGGGATTAAGCTTACAACATAGGCATGTGCCCTGACCTTTTGATTCATGGGTTGATGCTCAACCACTGACCAACACTGGCTGAACCACATATGTTTTTATGTGTGTGTTTATATAAGCATTTATTGTAGAACAGTTTTAGATTGTCAGAAAAATTGTGAAGATAGTAGAATTTTTCTGTATGCCTCACACCCACTGTCTCCTGTAAGTAAGATTTTACATCAGGATGGTACTACTTACTATAAATAAGAAAGCAATCCTGGTTATGTTATATTGAACTGAAGTCCACATTTTGTGAGAATTTCCTTAGTTTTGACCCGAGGTACTTTTTCTCTTTCAGTATCCATGACACCGTATGACGTTTTGCTCTTACGTCTTGGCTGTGACACGTTCTAAGACTTTCCTTCTTTTTGGTGACTGTGGCAGTTTTGAAAAATACTGATTTGGTGTTTTGTAGAATGTACCTCAATTGGGATTTGTATGATGTTTTTCTAATGTTTAGAATGGGATTATTGTTTTTTATTGTTTTTTTTTTTTTTGTGTGTGTGTGTGTGTGTGTGTGAGAACACAAAGGTGAGATGCCATTTTCATTACATCATTCAAGAATATATACTATTGACATAATTTGTGACTATTGACATAGACCTTGACCATATGACTGAGATAGTGTTTGCCAGGTTTCTTCATTATAGAGATACTGCCTAACCTCCTTTTCCTACTGTATCATTTGGAAGAAGTTCCTATGTACAGCCCACTCTCAGGGTGTGGGAGTTATACGCTCCCTTCTTGAGGGAGTATGTACATAAATTATTTGGAATTCTGCATGGGATATTTACCTATTCTTCCTGATTTATTTATTCATTCAATCATTTGCTTATATTAATGTAGATTCATACATATTTATTTTGTACTTTGGGTTATAGAATACTACTTCATTTGGTTGCTCAATTCATTCCTGCTTTGGAGGAAGATATATTTTTTAAATATAAAAACAAAGAACTCAAGTCAACTTCAATAACAGAAGAAAATGCTCTTTTATTTTCCTTTATGGGTCTTACTGATTGCTTGTAATCTAAAACTTAGTGTTTATTTTCTAAGGTGCTAAGATCAGACAAAAAATGACAAGTATTCAAGACTGAGTTAGGCAATATGTGACTCAGTGTTATAAGAAATATTGTTCTCATTCCCTTCTCCAAATCTCCTTAGTGGCCCATTGCTCCTAGGATAAAGATAAAACCCTCAACAGAGCTACTCTTAGGCCACATGGTGTAGTCACTGGGTCCAGTTGCTAGGACTTGTCTTAGTTCGCTTAACAGGTTGTTCTTCCCACTAAAAAGCATTTGCATATGCAGTTGACCCCAGAACAACACGAGTTTGAACTGCACAGGTGTACTTTCATGTGGATTTTTCTCAATTAGACAAACTGTGTAGACTAAAACAGATGACGTAAACTCATGGTACCTACAGTACAGTACTGTGAATGTATTTCCTCTTATTATTTTTTTAATGACATTTTTAAAATCTAGCTTGCTTTATTGTAAGAATAAAGTATATAATACACATGACACGCAAAGTATGTGTTAATCAACTGTTTATATTATTGGCAAGGCTTTGGTCAATAGTAAGGTATTAGTAGTTATGTTTTGAGGGAATCTAAAGTTATCTGTGGATTTTTGACCTTACTAGTTTGTCTTTTTAGAAAGTTCTTTCATAAGTTCCCCCATCTCATGTTCTTGCTGTCAGTTGTGGCAGCTGGAAAATCTAAACTATGTAGGGCAGCCCTACATGCAGGAAACGCCGGCAGGAGTTAATGGTACAGTCTTCAGGCAAATTTTCTTCTATGGGAAACCTCAGTTTTTGCTTATAAGGTCTTCAACTGATTGGATGAGGCCCACCCACATAATAATGGATAACTTAAAGTCAACTGGTTGTAGATATTAACTGTACCTACAGAATACCTTCACAGCAACTTCTATATTAGTGTTTGAATAACACCAATAACAGCACTATAACCTTAGCATATTGACATGTAAATATAACCATTACAGTGACCAAGAGAGAAAAGTGCTATAGGCAGGAAAACACCCAATGGTAGTTCAGTGAGAGGCTGGAGCAAGGAAGTGGAGTGGGGGGTGCACTTCAGTTGGAGTGGTCGGAGGTGGAGGGGAGAGGACACGTGTTGACATTTCTGGCTCAGCCAATTGCTCTCCCATCAATCTGAACTATTAGTTATGGGATCCATTTGTTTTATTTATTGAAGGTGGTGGGGGAAAGAATACATGAGGAGCTTGAAGCTCTTCAAGTAATATAAATATTATGCTGAACAAAGACAGTCTCATGAAGTATATAGAGTATGCACTCTGTCTTTTAAAATTGTTATATGGGGCCAGTTGTTTCCCTGGATGAGATGTAAAGCAAATCTTAAGACTTTCTGGTTATTTCCAAGCATTAAAGGACTGCTAGTCACTAACTGATATAACCAGTTTGATGTAAATATCAAATCATGTGAGTTTCATTTAATGTCACATCTCCTGCCCTTTCCTAGGTCAGGCCTTAGTCAAGCTTGCTGCCTGCGGTGGGATAGAGGGCAGTTGGCCTCTTTTTCCTTCAGTCAAATGGATTCCTCTCTGTACATGTTGCCAATTGGATTTCTGATCGCTACAGGGTTGAAATGGGTGGGCCAGGAGGAGAGGAAAGGGGCAGGAAATGCTGTGCTGAGCTGGTGCCATGCTTTCTGTGGCTGGCAGGTGTTAGGAGCAGCTTCTCTCTCTCAGGAGCTCATTCCTAGACTAGTTTGATACATAAATGTTGGGAGCACAGCCAGTCCCAACACAGCCATCCTCTCTTGCTTGCCATCAGAGGATTGAGTCAGGGTCTCTTGTCCTTAAGACTTCCTGGTGGCCACCGTTTCTGCTAATTCTCAGTGGACATTTATCAACTCTCTAGGAGTTGTGTTGAAGCTGCTTTCCTTGGATGTGGAATGGGTGTGTTCATTTCCCAGATCTTCCAGTAGAGGTGGCGGGGGATGCCCAGCACATAACTTACTCCCCAAATCTTATTTCCCAACATCTGATCATTTTGTACCCTTGACGTGTGAGAGGGAATAGTGAAATCCCCTTTGTTACCTTCTCTTCCTTCTCTTCCTCTTTAAATAATTCACAGTGGCCTAGACTTTAATTTGATTGTGATTTAATCGAATACTTGGAGATCTCAGCCTAACACTGGAACTAAATGGCTCCATTTTAACATTATATATAGCGTGTGTGTGTGTATGTGTGTGTATCTATACATATAAATTTGACCAAATAAACATGGTTTAGTTTTTTAAACTATTGACCATCAAATCATTTAACTCAGTTAATAAAATGACTGAAATGATGAGGTCAGTCTCTCTACCACCAGGCATCTCCAGTGTGACATCCTGAATTGATTCCTCAACTTGGTCTCCACCTTCAAGGAGTTTGTAATATTACTTGGCAAATTGGTTTTATAATGGAAATTTCTGGACATTAATAAAAGACTGTATAAAGTTGAATATTATGAGATTTTCCAAAAGTATCAATATAAGTAGTATATGCTATAAATGATCACCAGGAGTTGATGGTAATTGAGTAGAACTAACACAGCTGGTTCCTCTATGCTACATGGCCCACTGCTATTTGTGTGGTATTGGGGCACACTGAATCCACTCTGTTCACATCTCTTGACTTTGAGAATCTGTGGTTACTGGGCCACATGTTACAGAGTTCCTGGGGGTCATTAGGAGAAGTCCATACTGTGAGTGGAGTTGGGACTCAAGAATCTCAGTGTAACCAGCATGAAGAGCCTATCTTGATCTTTTTGGGCAAGACTGGGACAATGGAGACATGTGACTTTCAGGGAATCTACTGTTCAGGACATGTCTTCTTGCTCTTGAAGGATGGGTTATTTTGTATTTCGGATAGTAATGAACTCAAAACAACAGGCAAATATTGTAAAGACCTTTTATTTACATGAAGGCAGACACCAAGTTGAAGCAATTTCATTCATTCATTCATTCATTCATTCATTCATTCATTCATTCTCTTCCAGTATACTTACTGAGTACAAAATATATGCCAGAGGTCCACGAAGATCTCAAAAGCTAGTAAGAAACACAACACTAAAACATTACATGTAATTCAAAGAGAAATCCTGTAATAGCAAGCTGCTTACCACTCCCCATGGAGAATTAAATCTACTTGGTTAAGTTGTTAATTTGAGACCTATGTATTTGTAATATAAAAACACATTTCAAAAATGTTAAGGGAACAAGATGTTATCTGTAATGCTAGGCTATTTCATTTTCTCTTAGTTAATTAATAAACATTTGGAATAGAGTATGTTTAACGGTGGAAAGGACTCTGTATAAGACCTCCTTTGATGCCTATCATATGGATCAGAAAACTTATAAATATATAACAATAGGGCTTTCTTCTAATATAAAAACAACTATTTGGATTCTTTTGTAAAAATGAAAAATTAGTCATAAATATAAAACCTCTTCTTTTCCATTGAAAATATGTTGAAGATCATAATCATTGTTTCCCTGTCTCTTACTGGAACCCACAATCTCTAAATCCAGTAGTTATATTTATTGTTATGACATAAAGGGAAAGACTAAAAGATATGGCTAAGGATAATTGCGTGATCGGCGATTTCAACTTTACTGTTCATAAAGGGACTTCAAATTAGACTGTAGACACATTTGCCATTTGAGTTTCAAACATTTTAGCTGTATCAAAGCATCTCAATTCCCGATATTTGACAGTCTGCTTCAAAATATTTCTCTTTATTTTTATGAAAGCTGCAGAGCTTTTCCTGATGTGACAGCCAGGATTTTGTCAACAACCTACCACTTATTTACAGAGTTTTAAGGCCTGCTGTTGGATATTTACTGAGCTGTACAATGCCTCAGTGGGAGCCATGGAAGGTGGTTTGCAATGGGTCTGAAAACATTGTGAAGTAGTAAAAACTGGTATTTCAACAATTTGTTCCCAACACACATTGGAGTCATAGTAAGTTTCTGTTTTTCAAGTGTACATGGCTTGCTTCTGGTTTTAATGTTCTACTCCACATTTAAGGTACCACTATGCATGGTTATTTTTTATCCTGGAGAAAAAGTCCTGATTTTTACTGAATTTCAATGATGTTGTGTTAAGCAAACTGTTATTTTGGGATGGAAATAAATAAGCAAGACTTCAACAATAGGTCTTTATTTCATCTAAAACCTTTGGGCCATATAACTTTGCCCTTTATCAAAATTTTTGTTACTGTTAGTGGATTATTAGCTTGTGCTTCTGGAAAAATAATGGCAGGAATGGGCAAGAGGAATGTGCATCTCTTACATTATTGCATTTAATCATTGCAACAATCTTTGGGTCAGGAATTGTCCCAACTTTATAGATCACAAAGACTTTAATTTGTCCAAATTCCCACAACCTCTAGTTGTAGAGCTAATATTCAAACTCAACATGAAAAGATGATTAGCCTCTATCACAGTAAGAAAGCTCAAATTAAAAGTGCATGGACAATGGGTGTTCAAATTATACAGCTGCCATAGAGGACATGTTGGCAATATTTCCTAAAATTAATCTTGCCCTTATTTACTCCTGTGAGAATTGACTTATGTTCCACGTTATTAATTGTAGCATTGTTGATGAATGCAAATGATTGGAGATGAAACGTAATTGCCATTAATGGGGAACTGGTAAAACAAATTATGATTCTTCCACACAATGAAATACTATGCAGTCATAAAAAGAGGAGGATTTTTATGTAGCAAAATAGAAAGATATCCAATACATATTGTTGAAAGATATCCAATACATGTTGTTTAAGAAAACATATTATTTTTAAAGGGGATGTGGACTGAAAGAGGGAGAGACAGAGAGAGGAGCTCTATGCATAGAATAATATTGGAAGAAAACTTTTAAAAACTGGTAAAATCTGTTGCATCTAGAGAGAGAAATTGGTGGGTAGCAGAGAGAGGTGGGGGATGATTTTCTCAATATGGATTTGGAAATATCTTTTTTTTT
>PVJC01024796.1:0-25277 GCA_004026665.1 Murina feae | reverse complement strand
ATGAAGAGAGAGAGACTGGAAGAGAATCAATTTGGAAACTGGGGGACCAGGCGTGGCATCTTTCCTCTACCAGGGTAGATTGCCCACTGATGCCTGAGTCTCACCAGCCTTTTATTGAGTCTCTGAGAAAACAACAATATCCTTAGGCAGGAAATTCCAAGGAAGAATTTTACATGTAATTAACAGGTGGAGATTTGCTATAATTAACAATGTTTCAACTTAAACAGTGGGTGCATAGCTCTGACCTTTCAGAGCAACCAAAGTAGGTTAAAAACAATCAGTTTCCAGCAGGCTGGCAGGGTGGCTCTGCACTGGGAGCCTCCGCAGCCGGCATAGCTGTGCCAGGTGTGTCAGCTCATTGTGGGGGAGGGGTCGGGCCTGGGGCCTCCTCGGGGCATCCAGAAGTGCCCATCTCAGGTCCACTGCCTGGCTCCGCCCCCCGGGGGCCTCCACCAGGCGTGCGGGAGAGCGGGTCCTCCATGGGGCGTCCAGGAGCAGCCATCCTGGGTCTGCTGCCTGGCTCTGCCCCAGGGGCCTCCTTGGGAGCATGCGGGAGCACCTGTCCAGGGTCCGCTACCTTCATCCGCCCCTCAGGGGCCTCCACAAGGCGTGCGGGACTGTCTGTTGCACAGTGCAGAGTATCTGAAGCCAGTCCGCTGCCCAGTTCCACCCCGGGTGTGTTTGCTCAGCAGCAGGGCCCCACCGAGGGATCCTGCACCAGCGTTCGCCCCTGGCTTGCCACCCAGCTCTGCGCCAGGTGTGTCCCCTCAGCGGTGGGGGCCCACCAGGCATGTGCGATCATGGGCCCTCTGGTGGGAAACGTCCAGGCCTGCACTTACCAGCCTTCCCACCCCCAGTGCACGAATCCTGAAGGGGCTGTGGGCAGCCTGAAAATGGCCCTCAGCCCCTTACCCAGGCTGGCCAGGCATGCCAGCAGGTGAACATCCCCCCACCCCCCGAGGTGTCCCAGACTGCAAGAGGGCACAGGCCGGGCTGAGGGACTCCCAACCCCCGAGTGCACAAATTTTTGTGCACCGGGCCCCTAGTTAGTTAATAAAATGGTATAGATTTAAGGTGTACAATGCTCTAATACATTTTCTGTATGTTGTGTGTTCACAGCCCTGTACATGTCTCTTTCGGGAAATCTACATTTTGATAAGCACCACACCTGATTTAGAGACATATTAAAATTTTACAGTCATCCCTCCAGGCACTTTCCAGGATTTCTCAGCTATTCCAATTGGCTGATTTTCCACTTACTGCTTCTAGGTGATCGGCCTTCACTGTCAGCACATGTATCGTAGTGACAATTTATATATATCTTGAGATTAAATAAAAATAGTCTATTTTGTCTGTTCATTAAAAATGTTCCACATTGATGTAATCTTGTTTAGAAACTACTTTGAAAGTGTATATGGCTCAAACAACAGATCGAATAGAGATATTAATGAATACTGTATATTTATGTCTCATCAGCAAGTCCATTAACCATTTATGGTTAAAGAACCCATTTTAAAGCTCTTATCTATTACTGGAATGTTGGCTATCCCTCTTTTTTGGAGTCAGCGTACCATTTTCTATAGAGATAAGTTTCTGCATAATTCTTCCTCCTTTCTTCCTTCCATCCCTCTCTCTCATCCACTTTATCTCTCTCCCTCTCTTCCCTGACAATGCCCTTTCCCTTCTCCCTGCTGAATATAAACAAATATGCACACATGAAGAGAGCAACACTGTTTCATTATTTGTACATGTACAAGAATTTGAGTGTGAAAACTGATCATCAAATACAAAATGTCTTAACGAATTGAAATAAATTCAATTTTAAAATACATTTTCCTATACAAAGACTGATGGGAAAACATTTTTGTGCTTGCACAGCTCTTGTAATTCTCCAGTTTTGGGAAGGTAAAGGTTACTAGTTCAGAAAATTTTTCTGGGATAGATGGTTTCTCATTAATATACAGCAAAGGTAGAAAGTACTTGTTCACTGGTTTTTAATCAGTTTATGACATGGACTACAAGGCTCCTTCAAAAGGAGATTCTGCTTGACTAATAATACATTAGCAGGAATCCGGTGATCTGTCCATGCATTAAGGATACAATTTACTTTTCTACTGATCAGTTCTTTTCCTAGTAAAACGAATTGTCTAGCTTTTGATGGAACTGTCTAACAAAAGAGCTTTGTGGATAAAATTGGCAGACCTTATAGGGTTCTATTTAGTTTGAATGCTTAAATTAGAAACCATCGTATTCAGATTAAAATGGGAAAAGAGCTGATCTAATTGCATGTCCGAGCATATATGTCAAGTCTGGTTTCTCATGAGCATTGAATTCAAGCGTGGTTCATAAATGTAGTTAATATAGAAGAAGACAAGCAATTCTTAAAGGCTAAAGATATATAAAAAGGTTGGTTCTTCTTACTCTATATTTTAGAAAAAAATTCTTATATTTGTATATCAATAATTATGCTTCAATAGCAATTATCAAGCTTATTGATGATTATCACTGACAAAAATTTTTGAATATATTAATGTTTGGGGACACATCTTTAATTTTTTTTTTTAAGTTTTAAACACAGGCTGTATAGGCGATTCTTTATACATAATTCACTGCTTTTCTTCTCCTTAGATTCACAGCTTTCCTTTTCTTGTCTGCGTATAAATGTTTCTATACATAGACATAGACGTAGTGTATTTAAAATAAATTATTAGTTAACACAATCTAAAGTGATGCAATTAAAAGTTCTTTTTGGCTCTGGTCAGGTGGCTCAATTGGTAGAAGTGTCACCCCATTCACCAAAAGGTTATGGTTTGATTCCTCATTAGGGTATGTACGTACGTTGCTGGTTCAATCCCCGGTTGAGGGGTGCATGAGGGAGGAAACCTGTCAATATTTCTCTCTTATGTCAATGTTTCTCTCTCTGTCTCTCTCTCCCTCCCCTTCCTCTCTCTTTAACATTGATAAACATATCCTTGGGTGAGGATTTTTTCTTAAGTTCTCTTTCACGGATATGCATAATATAATATTTGTATATGCTGAATTTCTGTGAGAAAGTTTCTAAAACTTTATATATAAAATAACCCAACCTCAGCTATGACACTAGTAACAAAATTGATTACTTTTGCACTTTAAGCTTTGCATTTGACATCTAAACTGTGAATTCAATCCACTGTTACAATTGTTAATCAAAACCATTAGAAGAGAATGTTAAGTATCTATCTGTCTATCTATCATCTATCTACCTACATTCTGTGAAATATTTATTTCACTTTAACCAATGAAAAAAATCAAATTCAGTCTTAGTGATCATTGAGCATGAAAGAGGAAAAAGAAAGAGATTCAAATATATATTATCCTTCCATGTTTTTTACCTAGGCAAATAGGCTGGATGTGACATTTTTAATTTAGGCAACATTGAAGAAGGAGATTTTAGGGTTGAGGGTATTATTCTATCTGGCTTTTTTTGGAGTTGCCTATGAGAACTTAATGCATACTTGTTTGTACCAATCTAGGAAGAACTTATATTTAAAATTATGTTATTGAGATGATGTTACTTTGACTCTTACATTAAATTATAAATGTATTTACTAAATATTTACTACAAAATCAAGTTTGTTAAAACATCTAATAATTTCATATGTAGTTATTTGTAATGAATGTATTTTATTTCTGTTATTCAGCATAATTATCTGATCCCATTTAAAAGTAAATATTTCCTTTTTTATGGCATTGCTGAGTTTTGCACAGAGATGGAGAAAAGTGAACTAATGATATCAACCCACTCCAACATTTAATTTCAATTCAGGGCTTTTAATTATCATAACATTGTTATAACATCTACATGCACATAAAACCCATGAGTTAGCTTCCATTTTTTTATATCAAATTTTACTATTTACATATCTCCAAATGAGGTAAGTATTGTAGTATGTGAGTTCAGATACAAAATAATGTTTCAGTAAGCTCATAAATAAAGGGAAAAATTAAATTCAGTTGTTGCCGTGGTTAAACCAAATGAGACTTATTGATCATTATGGTAATAGAAATAAACATAACTAAAACTTTTTGCCCTGGTGCACTCTACAGATTAGCTAGGAATAAGGCATGTGCAACAAACTATGAAACAAGGTAGATCCAGATGAGCATCATACAAAAGGCTCTAGATCCGAGTGATTTTAAATGCCCTGGCACAACCCTCATCTCCAGTTTAATTTATATATTCTAAACAAGGACCAGTCTTCAGGAGCTCTGTGTGGTCTAGTCATTTTGGGGCATTTTCTTTTAGAAATCTTACTTTGGTGCACATTTTCTTTACATAAAGGATCTATTGATGTGGTGATTGAAAATGTTTTTTGTTTTTTGGGTTTTTTTTTTAGCTTTTTCACGCTGATACTATTCAGGCATTTTAACAGAAAGAAAACACTATTGCTCTGAGTGGAATGCAATAGTAATGTATGCCATAGCAAAACTCGGCTCTCATATTCTGGTTTATTGTGGTTGCCATACGTTATTGCTTATTTATAGTGCAGAATGTTTTAAGGAGAAGCCTATCACTGTTGTAGCAGTAATGTGTTGCAAATAAAATGATCATGATTACATTCCTTAGGGAAATGCAATCACAGCTTTTTAATTTAACTACCTAAGGTATATATTTGAATGGTTTTCTTTTTCTACTACATATAAAGTTGAATGTCACTTTATGTCACTTTCATAATAATTAGATGAAAGGCTTGTTATAATTCTCTACATAGAAGGTTCAGTAATAATGTATGTAAGTACTAGAACTGAGACCTTGCTTTTCCAGGCGTCTTTATAACCATATGAAGTGTTAAGAGTGCTACACTATAGTTCCTTACTCCCAAATGAAGAATGCTACCCTGTATTTTTTTTTTTTATGTCGAATGGTGATATTTGACTACTTTTGTAAAATTTAGCATTGATATACTTGAAATTGGGTCAATAATTATAGCTATATATACCATGTGTATGTGTGTTCATGTGGGTATATATTGCTAACTAGCATTATATATAATATTTTTAATATTTATATTTATAGAATATTGTGAATATTTGATATTTATGTATAAATAATATGGGTGGTCATACATATATTTATTTACTTATTTACTTTTACTGAGCTGACACACTCAAATCTCATTCCCACAGGTCATCTTCTGCATTTCTCTCCTTTGCTCCCTTCCTTTTCTTCCCTTCCTCCTTCTACCGTTTACTACCCGCTCTCCTCTTTTTCCCTTAGATGACTAAAATGGAAATCCTATCATATCACTACTCTTCCCCACACCCTATTGTATGCCTAGTATTATGTGGAAGAGCCTAGATTAACAGTGACAAACAAGTTAGATATAGTTTCTTTGATTTTTGAAGTGTGTAGTGCTGGACAGGGCAGTGTAAATGAAAAAGGCCACATGCATGTATTCTGTGTAGGTAGAATACATCATTAATATTGCACATTGTCTAGTGATGACATAGCTTGGTAGAATTATCAAATGATAGCCATTATTTTTCCATAGAAACTAAAATTGTTTAAAGATTAAAGCATTAAAAAGATATAATTTGGCCTGGCCAGCATGGTTAATGGTTGAGCATAGACCTATGAACCAAGAGGTCACAGTTCAATTCCCAGTCAGGGCATATGCATGGGTTATGGGTTTGAGGCAGCCAATCAATGATTCTCTCTCATCATTGGTGTTTCCATCTCTCTTTTCCTTTCCCTTACTCTCTGATATCAATACAAATATACATATACAAGTGGCCCAGTGAACAAAATTCATGCATGGAGGGTAGGGATTCCCTCAGCCCAGCCCGCACCCTCTCCAATTGGACATCCCTCTCTCAATCTGGGACTGCTGGCTTCTAACCGCTCACCTGCCTATCTGCCTGATCACCGCTAATTGCCTCTGCCTGCCTGCCTGATTGCCCCTGACCCCTCTGCCTGGCTGGCTGATTGCCCCTAACTGCCTCTGCCTGCCTGCCTAATCATCCCTAATGGCTCTCCCCTGATGGCCTGATCTCACCCCCAATGGCCCTCCCCAACAGCCTGATTGCCCCTTACTGCCTCTGCCTGCCAGATTACCCTAACTGCCCTCCCCTGACAGCTTGATCTTGCCCCCAACTTCCCTCCCCTGCTGGCCTGATCTCAGCCCCAACTGCCCTCACCTGTTGGCCAATTTGGTTCTAATCGGTCAGTTTCTATGCCAGTCAGCATCAAAAGCTCTGCCTCCTAGGCAGCCATTGGCTCCTCACGGTTCACCCAGATTTCATTCTGATTGGTTGGTTTCTATGCCAGTAAGCATCTCTGGGCCTTTCTCTGGGACTGAACAGAGAGGCAGGGCTGATCAGAAGCCCCCGCAGAGGCTCAAAGAGAAACAGAGGCATAGCTTCTGGTGAAGCCTAGGGAGAAAGAGAGAGGCAAGTGCTGATCAACAGCTGCCACAGAGGCTACAGATCAGACCCTGCCTTTCTCTTTGGGCCTCTCTCTGGGCCTGATCCATATGCAGCCCCCTCAGCAGTCACTGCTGGGTCACCGTGGCAACCCAGCACTGACTGCAGGACTGACTTGCGGTGTTCAGTCGAGCCTTTGGTCGATTGTTACGGACCCTGGGTTTTTATATATTAGGATTTTTAAAAAGATACAATTTGAAAAAAAAATTTTAATGAAACTTTTGTAGAGTCACAGAAATTGAAAAGATGAGCCAGCTTGGATGTGTGAGCTCTGAAAATAACTAATAGAGACAAAAGAAGGACCCTTGGAGCTTAGGAGAGAGAAAGGCAAAGGCAACATGCCTGGAGAAGGAGCCAAGGGGAAAGAGAAGACAAGGGGCTTGCTCCAGAGAGAGTGCCCCAGAGAAAGAAGAGGGGACGATGCTGTGAGAACACACTGAAAAACATACTTTTAATTTTTTTTTAATTTTTAAATTATAGTTGACATGATATTATATTACCTTCAGGTGTACAACATAGTTATTAAACATTTATATAACTTATGAAATGATCACCCCAGGAAATCTAGTACCCCTCTGACACCACACATTGTTATTAAAGTATTGACTATAATTCTGTACGCTGTATTTTACATCTCCATGATTACTTTGTAACTACCAACTTGTACTTCTGTTTTACCCATTCCTCCAAACCCTCTCTCATCTGTTAACCACCAAAATGTTCTTTGTGTCTATGAGTTTGTTTGTTTTTTTTGTTTGGTTTGTTCTTTAGATTCCACATATAAGTGAAATCATGTTTCACTTAATCTTCATGCCCTCTAGGTCCATCCATGTTGTTGCAAATGGTAAGTTTTATTTTTTTATGGCTGAGTACTATTTCATCACATATATGTACCATTTCTTTATCCAATTATCTGCCGGTGGACACCTAAGTCACTTCCATAATAATGCTGTAATGAACATAGGGATACATATGCCTTTTCAAATTAGTGTTTTGGGTTTGAAAAGAGTGAGATAAGTGAGATAAGACAATATAAATTGAATTGAATTTTTCAAAATATACAGATGATATAATTCATGAGAATGGCTGGATTTTAAAACACAACTTTTTTGGTTACTGGACAATATTTTATAGAATTGGTTTTAATTATTATTTATGTAAAATTGGCTCTTAATTAAAAAATGGTGTGTGTAGAAGTGAAAAAGGGATAAGTCCCTCTTGATTCTTTATAAAATATCTGAGTAGCCTCCCATGGAAAATATATAGCACTAGTGGCCCTGAAAACAGCCGGGTACTCTCTGGCTAGACAGCTCTGCTCTGTGCCAGTCAGGTTTGTGCTGTGCTGGTCTGCTCTGCTACATTCTGTCCAAGAACTTGTGTCAGTTTGCTCTTCTCCAGGGAGATACTTTTGGCATTTCAGCTCAGCCAGGAAGTCAGTCTTTAGTCTTCAGTGGAAAGGGAAAAAATGTGTTCTCAGAGTCAGGAGAGTTGGCTTATATGGACACAGATCCCTGCCCCTGGTCCCTGATTAGTGTCTTCATGCAGATAAGGACTCCAAATTCTTGCAGTTTGATTGGTCCAAAAGGCACTGCCCTGATTGGCCAAAATAGACACTGTGTTTGGTTGGAGCTGCACAACTCTGATTTGATGAGGAATGCCTGATCCTGTTGGTTAACATAGGATTCAAGGAACTCCTTCATAAGGGATGACTCATATGGTAGAAATATAGTGTCGCCAAGCAGTTCAGTGTAGAGACAGAGGGTTTAGTAAAGGCTTTTTTCTGAACTGCAGTTTGTGTGGAGGCCACTGTGGAAAAACGGCTGCTAGGCTCTGTTGTTTATTTTAAAATTTGAGCCCAGTGAGCCACCAGGAGCCTTTCTTAGTAAGAGTCTTCTTTCTCTCATTCATACATACAAGGAAATTGTTTAATATATGAGGTTTTGTCTTTTTTCTTTTTAAAGTAGGCAGCTATATTTCTTTTTGGAAAGTCACTTGGTGATTCTTTAGTATCAAAATTGGACAATGGATAATTACCAGAGTAAAATATTATTTCCCTATGAAGCTACACAAAAAAAATTTTTTTAATTCTTGGTTACTGAAAGACACTATTTAAACATGACACTTGATAACAAGGTAATGAGTTCCAGCATTGGTGAAAGCAGAGCTTTCCAAATCAGGCTGGGTTTATTATAACAGCAAGGAGGGAGAAACCTATGAGGTCACTGAATTGTTCTAAGTTTGTTTGTTTTCTGTATCTAATGTAAGTATATGTGGGACTATGACCAAGCCCTGGAAATGCCTTTATTATATGCTTGAATACCTGAAGTCCGGAACTTACGGATGTTTTGAAGATCAGATGAAGTGTAAATTTTAGGAATGCATGTATGAGTGATTGTATTAGTGGCACTGCGAGTTTCTGAAAGCACATGTCAGAGTCACATGTTCACCTCGGCTTCTCTTTTTCCTGCATCCCACATTCCAATCACAACCCACACCGGGCGTCTATAGAATACTGTAAATTAAACTATATTCAAGATCTTACCATTCACACTGCTTCGACTGCCGACCCAGCAGGCCAACATCATCTCGTGCTTGGATAGTGAAACAACCTTTTAACCTGTGTGACTGCTGACACTTTCACTTGCATTATTCTTATCTTTTCGTAGTCTGTTCCACACGGAGACAACATGATCCTTTTAGCATATAAATTATACCACGTCACTCCTCCATTCCGTACCCTCCAATGGCTTCCAGTCTGACTTAAAATAAATTCCAAAACCATATGATCTCATGCCGGGTATTTCTATAAGCTCTCTGCCATCATTCTCCCTTTGATCAGTTATGAAAGTTTTTGAAGGTCAAAAATGTTGTTAGCATATAACAATTGGGCCAAACAAATGAAAAGCGAATACTCATCAATTAATTTAAGAAGAATATATATATTAATATATTAATATATATATAAAATATATATATATAAAATATATATATATATATAAAATATATATATATATATATATATATATATATATATATAAATAAATAAATAAATTAAACAATGGGGCCAGATTCTTTCATTGCCTTGCCATGGATATTCTAATTTGCTTGGATATGTTATTTCCTTTAAATAATGCTGAAGTTTCCCTGACTGGTTTGGCTCAGTGGATGGAGCATCGGCCTGCGGACTGAAAGGTCCCAGGTTTGATTCTGGTCAAGGGCATGTACCTTGGTTGCAGGCACATCCCCAGTGGGGGTGTGCAGGAGGCAGCTGATAGATGTTTCTCTCTCATTGATGTTTCTAACTCTCTATCTTTCTCCCTTCCTCTCTGTAAAAAATCAATAAAATATATTTTAAAAAAAATAATGCTGAAGTTACCATCCTTTATAATAAAAGGCTAATATGCAAATTGACCAAATGGCAGAATGACTGGTCACTGTGATGTGCACTGACCACCAGGTGGCAGATGCTTAATGCAGGAGCTGCCCCTCCTTCCCGCCGTGTGGTCAGTGCACTCCCACAGGGGGTTGCTGCTCAGCCAGAAGCTGGGCTCACGGAAGCCTCTCCTGCATCGGGGGAAGCACTAAGGACCTCATAGGGGGATATCTGCTGAGTGGTCCCAAACTGTGAAAAGGTGCAAGCTGGGCTGAGGGATGCCCCCCCTCAGTGCACAAATGTCTTGTACCAGGCCTCTAGTCATTAAATGAAAAGATGGCTGTATCTGTAACATTTAGGAGAATTTTGATCTTGTGAAAAGTATTGTTGGAATGCTTCTGGAAGGAAATAGTTCACAAGGTTCAAAAGGAAATCAAGCATGAAAGTCAATGGTTCCACTTGCCTGGATTCAATATGTAAGGGCAATCAGGTCCCATCCTCTCTTTAGTTTGGGGGCAAATGTCCCACTATATTATGTTTCCTTGCCCAATTAAGCATTTTATGGAGGGTTGTGGATTTGCCTTACTCTGAAGCATATTGTGTCAACCACTATGAAAGGGAAGATGACAGCCCATTGGTTTGTTGCAATGTGGAAAACTATGATCCTTGTTTGCTCTATATGTCTTTCATGGGGTATTATTAGAATGAAATATTCTGCCAATAACAAGGCAAGAATAAAGTTACAAGCAACACACAAACTTATTTCTCTTCTACAGAGAAAAATTTATAATCATAGATATTGTATCTCATTTTTGAATTATCCTGTTAGATTTTATTTTATTTTACTTTTTGACATACTATAGCTAGAAGATTAGATATTTTGTTCACTTACTCAGTTACTGGGTCTGGTGATAATAATATGTTTAGTTTTGTAAGAAACTGCCAAAGTGTCTTCCAAAGAGTCTGTAACATTTTTATTCCTACAAACAATGAATGAAAATTACTGTATATCTTCTTTGGTTGAGGTGTCTGTTTATGAGTTTGCCTATTTTTTAATCAGTTGCTCATTTTCTTATTGTTAAATTTTACCAGTTCTTTATATATTTTGGATAATAGTCTGTTATAAGGTGTCTTTTGAAAGTATTTTTTCTCCCTGTCTATGGCTTGTCTTCTTACTCTCTCAATAATATTATTTTTATAACAGTGTTCTGAGTGGGTGCTATGATCTCCATCTAAAGATAAGAAAATTAATTAGAGGGGTTTGGAATAACTACAATCCCTATTTCAGAGGGCTCTAAGCAAATATTTTGGATAACGAGAATATGCATGTAGGCTTCATTTTAAAAAATTAGTTAGCTATTTTTGACAAAAGGTCATTTTTAAATACATCATGCATATATCCTCTGTATGTAAAGCAAGTTGTATGAAATCATTTAAAGATTTTTTAAAGTCATTGCTATGACCATTTTTTTATCTTAAGCTTTATTATAGGGATGTCTTTAAGTGTTTGTCGAAGAGAGTATGTCATTTATTATATAACTAGAGGCCCAGTGCATGAAATTTGTGCACTGAAGGGGGGTGTCCCTCAGCGCAACATACACCCTCTCCAATCTGGGATTCCTCTCACAATCTGAGACTGCTGCCTGCCTGATTGCCCCTAACCATTTCTTCCTGACAGCCTGATTACCCCTAACCACTCCCCTGCCAGCATGATCAATGCCTAACTGCTCCCCTGCCAGCTCAATTGCCCCCAACTGCCCTCCCTTGCAGGTCTGGTCACCCTCAACTATCCTCCCCTGCAGGTCTGGTCGCCCCCAACTGCCCTCCCCTGCTGGCCTGGTCATCCCTAACTGCTCTCCCCTGCTGCCCTGATCGCCCACAACTGCCCTCCCTGGCTGGCCATCTTGTGGTGGCCATCTTGTGACTACATGGGGTGGCCATCTTTGACCACATGGGGGTGGCCATCTTGTGTGAGGGCATGATGGTCAATTTGCATATTACCTTTTTATTATATAGGATTAGCAAACAAGCCTGGTATATATATGCACATGCTACATATTTGTGTATGTGTATATTGCTGTTGACATTGTGCCTGGTTTTAGCCAGCCTCATAATCAGATTATTTTAACCTGCTGAGGATGAAGAAAAATTAGACAATCAAACTTGGGGATTGAAAACTTTGGTATGAATAATATTTGTTTCTTTAATGAATAAATTTCACATTTATTTTGAGTGCTCATGATTTTTTTGTTAATTGTGTGTTTTTAATAGTATTTATAATAGACTAGAGGCTGGGTGCACAAATTCATGCACAGGTGGGATCCCTAGGCCTGGCCCATGATCAGGGTCATCGAGGCCAGGCCTATTGGGGCCAGGCCAATTGGGGCCTGCTGACCACAGGGAGGGACCATGGAAGGTTAGCCAGCTGGTGGGAGTTACAGGACACGGGAAGTTTGCCACCAGCCCCAAGGAGAGAGCTGGCCCTTGGCACCCCCTGGGAAAGGGCCCCTGTCTGCCGACACCCACTCCCAGTTTCCCATTCCAGCCCAGGGCCCAAAGGCCCCAGCACAGTTGGAAGAAGAGGCGATGGTCACCGAGCTGGGTGCAGGAGAAGCAGATGCCGGCATCTCACTCAGTTCTCATCTCCCCCTCTTCTCTTTCCCTTGCTGCCATGACACTGAGCATCTGCCCCCTGGTGGTCAGTGTGTGTCACAGCAACTGGTCTACCAGTCGTTCTGGTTCAGTTATAATAGTCACTTAGGCTTTTATATATATAGACAAGTAATTACCAGTTAAATATGGTGTTATTATCTAATCTAATAAGAGTAATATGCAAATTGACCCTCACTCCATTACACCTAAGCCACACCCACCAACCAAGCCATGCCCACCAGTCAATTACAGCAGCTGTATGCAAATTAACCCAACCAAAATGGTGGCCAACAGCCGTAGAACTGGAGCAAACAGGAGGCTTCTGTTGCACCAGTGATGGAAGAAACTGCCTACCTAGGCTGGCTGTAGCCTCTGCTCAAGGCAACAGAATTTCAGTTATAGAAGCCACGGAGCTGAAGCAAACAGGAAGCTTCATTACCTGCTTAGGCCTCCAGTTAAGGCAACAAAATTTCAATTACAGAAGATAAATAAACCCCAGAAACCTGATTCCAGCCAACCTCACTGGGACATTGGGTTAATGGGAGCTGTGGGCAGCCTGAAAATGGCCCTCAGCTCCTCACCCAGGCTGGCCACACCCTCATGGGGTAAGGGTCCCCACTGGGGGGCTTGGCCAGGCTGCAAACAGCCATCAGCCTCTCACCCAGGCTGGCCGGGCACACTAGCAGGTGGACATCCCCCGAGGGGTCCAAACTGCGAGAGGGCACAGGCCAGGCTGAGGGACCCTCCCGAGTGCACAAATTTTTGTACATGGGGCCCCTAGTAAATTAATAGTGCTTAATATATCTGTGTGTGTGTGTGTGTGTGTGTGTGTGTATTATTTGCATTAATATACTTAATCATATCTGTATATATATAATTTATATATTCTCATATTAAAATCCTTATTTAATTCAAGGATTAAAGTTTTTGAAGAGTATTGCACATGTCACTATTTATAAAATTATATATGCCACATATTAGTATTCTTACCCTTACTGAAGATATTAATGTGAAGGGACAATAGGGTGATTAAAAATCTTTCAGTGCTATTACCTACCTAGTTACATATCACTAAGAAGCATTATAATGGAAACTGGGGTTGGATAAAAAGTGCATTTCTTTGTGAGAGTGAATTATCTGGACCTAGTCCATTATTTTCAGCTGAAGTCTTTGATCTAAGACAGTGGCCTTATAAGATTTCAACTTTGTAATCCTAAACTCCCTTTCATCCTGTTCTAAGTGAGGTCTGTAATATCTTAGCTGCATCAAAGCGAAAATAAAAAGTTCATACACTGTATAATAAAAATTACCAAAACACCGTCTAAATAAGTTTCCTATTGAAAATAATAATATATTTCAAGAGTTTTGTAAAGGAGTCAGAGGGGAAGTCTAATTTGTCTTTATCACTTCAGGTACCATGTGTCCTTAGTTAATAGTCCATTTACTGTGCTGTCAACTTTGGAAAAACTGTCCCAGTTTACCATGTGGGGTTGGCCCTGTACAGCAATTAACAGCCATATTGGTCGAGAAATGTTCAACATCAGTTTTTCCATTTGTACAGGGTAACACACGGTATTAGCCATGTAAGTCCTTAATCTACATGGGTTTGGTTACAGAAACTAGTAAAGTGTTCTCTAAATAATGAAAAAAATAATAATAAAATAAAAAACGCATAGTTAAAGACTAAAATGCAAACTATTACCTTTTTATGATAAAGCCCTCATCTTAAATCTGGAATGTTATACTCTGACATTAGTGCTTATAGGATAATCAAGAAAATACTTTTGTAATTATGTGTTAACATGTGCATGTGATACACTTCAAGATGGCATCCCCTCAATGAGTACAAAATGAATGGCTGTAATTATGGGAATTTCAGATTTGATGATACATGATGTGAGAAGCGTTTTAGTTCTCTAAGGCTGTGATATGATTTAGTCTCACTAAAACTAGAGTGGATACATATTTTATTTTCCTCTTTCTTTTAAATATAGACTATCACTCCTTTCTCTTTATGGTTTCAGCTTAAAACTCTTTTCCACTTTAGTATTATATAATTAATTATCTAACTTTCCTTTACTTACATTTGTAGGTAAATGAGTGCCATTGAACTTCAACAGTTTATAATCACTGCTACCGTTATGATTTTTCTCTCATATTTTCTATGTTACAGATAGAGTGCACTGTGTTTAGCTTAAAGTGAAATATGTAGTATGAGAAGCAATTTGTCTGTTTTAGAAATACTTTGGGGGATATAGTGGAAATAAGCAATATTGGAATTTCCAAAATATTCTACTAATATATGAAATCGATCGTATCATAAATGAAGAGTCTTATAGAAAGTTATTGATATATGGATATCTGGCATATAGCTACAGTTTCATTATATATAAGTCCTGACTAACACGTCAGCCTTGGCTGGTTGACTTCCTCACACACTTGCCCACTTCCCCTGGCTCATGCTTGGGACTTGGGCCCTGATCAGCTGGGCCCCTCTGCTTGATAGCCTCTCCCTGTGATATTTCTTCCTTGTGACCCTGTTCTTTTGCTTAGTTTTCACTATTGTCACCTTAGCTTTGCTTATTTAGTAGTTATCTTGAACTATATCTCCCTGCGGGACTTCACATTTCTGTTTCTCACTTACAGATTATTTGAGAGTTTGGGCTGTTTACTTAGTTTGAATTTTTGTAAAAGGGTTTAGAAATAGAGAAAAGTAAACAAATACAATATAGCAAATATACCTTTATATTTTGAGTTTGGTTTATATATGAAGAAACGTAAAATGGCCCTCATTAATCAACTCAAGCAATATTGGATTCAAGTCCTGAGTGGTACTATTAGAAAAGTTGCTGCACTGCCCAAAGGTGGTTAGGTCTAAGTGCTTTCCAAATTTTTGTTCCGCCTCTAAGTATCTACACTTCAGTGTTTCACCCAGTAACTGCCCTCTGTAAGAGCTTTGTACATAGAGTCAAATACATTTAAAGGAAATTATTTTTATAATAAATATATATGTTTAACATATATTTTAATATATATTAAAATAAATATATAACTCAAAATTCTTTCAGATTCAACATATTGACAATTAGGATAAAAGACATGTAATTTTCATAACTAGAAGGACAAAGGAGGCAGGAAAAATACTTAAAGAGGTTAACAGACCACCATATTTTAAAAATATTTGTAAAAACTTATTATAAAATAGATCTTTGTGCTGAAACAAAGGAAGCACTATGCAGAGGACACAGAATGAATCTAGGAGCTCTGAGAACTGAGGTATATGTCAAAGAACCCTTTCAACTTACAGTTTTAGGAGCCTTTCGTTTGAGCTTCCTGTTTAAATTTCCCTGGGGAAGTGGGAGACAGGATTTAAAATATAGGTTTTGACCAAGTAGTGGGGACTAATAGAAATGTTCCATATAAAGCAAACCCTAGTGGGCTACTCTCACAATGAGGGTAAGCAAGAAATGAATGCTTTGCTCAAAGAATTCCTACAAGGAAACATGCATGTCTTGACCTTGGCATTGGGCGAAGGGGAAGACACATCTCCAACTGAGAATTTATAACCACAAGCTAAATTTCATTCACATTATACCTATATGAAAAATAAGTTAAAGTGTTCTCCTGTTGGTGGTATGCATATAAGGCTGGAAAAAGTAAGCTTAAAGATTCTTGTGAGCATTGCATATTTAAACTAAGCTTCAGAATAAGGAAACAGAATCAGAGTAGATCTCAGTAAACAGAAAAATAGCACCCACATCCAGACACAGAAGTCAGAAGAAAAATAAAAAGAGATCTAAATAGTAGCCAGAAGAAACAAGAAACATTCATTCAAATGACTGATATTCTATTAAATGATCTTCAAACACTTTTTTATTATAGAAATTGGAAAACAGTGGAAGGGTATCTTATTATGCTGAGCAAAACAGACACACATGCGCATGCACACACACACACACACAGAAAATTGTCAACCTAGAAATCTGTCCCTGTGGTATCCAGTAAACATTTCTTTCAGGAACAGAGGCAAGATAAACATAAACAAAAATTAAGCTTACCACCAACAGACCCTCTGTAAATGAAATTCTAAATATGTAATTTAGGTAGAATAAATATCCCAGATGGACAAGCTAACATGAAAAATGTCTTGGTAAGTAAAGATATTTGTAAATATTGTGTCTAAATATAAATCAACATGCACTATATTCTAAGTTGACACAAAACAAGAGCAGTAGCAATAACAATGACTCACTTATAGGGAAGGAAGCACTGGAGATAAAAATGCTGTTCAAAATGTAAATGCAATTTTGAAGGAAAGTAGTTGGCAATAAAATTCTGTTTTCTTTATATTGTTCAGAAAAAGGCAAAGATATGAGTATTAAATTAGCAAAGATTAACATTAAGAGATTGGACATACCGAATATAGTTTCCAAATATATAGAGGGGAAAATAAAAACACAAAATAGAGAGAAAATATCGATCAAGAGAAGGCAAGAGGGGGAAATCCATCTGGGTTTGGTTTTAAAGTTTATACCCTTTTCAGTACCACTTGAAGATACCAAAACCCTGGAATATATTACTAGTGTGCCTGACATTCTTAAGCTAAATAGTGAAGAAAAGTTAATAAGGAATGTTTTGGTTATTGGGTGTTTCATTCAAGCAAATAAGAGCATCTACGCAGAGAAACCTGATAGTTTTTACAATGTAAAAAATAAAATCAATGCCTAATTAACCTTCCCGATATTTTTCCCAATTAGAGCTTAATATGAATTAGGTGTTATCAAATTTTATATTGTTTTAGACCTAGAGCACCTCTTAGAAATAAGTATTATCCCATTTTGTAGATGAGGAAATTGAAGTTCAATGAAATCACTGGTCCAAGGTCCGACAGTGGGCAAGTCAAGATTCAAACCCTTCAGAGAAAGCTGTCTTCATTACTTTCATTACGTCACCACTGTCATCCAAGAGAGAGGAGGTTGTTTTAACTGGCCTGCAAATATTTATTCAGACAAAGTAGTTTGAAAATGGTCGTTCTGAGAGTAGAAACATCTAGGCATAGAGGCAGAGATTGTACTGTCATCATGATGAGCAGACGGGATCTTTCATTTCTACTGTATTAAACCAGCTAGTACAGCAGCCCTGACAAACCAAAACTTTGCTGTTCTCAAATTGCCTCCCCGCGCCAGCCATTTCTCACCACTTGAAACCTTCCCCTTTCTGCATGAGGTAAACCCAAATTCAAGTAGAAAAGGGCTCCAACTATACACACTTCCTCTATACCAAGCAGATCTATGTAATCATTTTATGGGTAAAATTAATTGTCAATATCAAGTAATTATATATCTTGAATGAAGTGAAATATTTATATAGACAAAAATCTTTGAGGGACCAATATTTTGAAAATCCATACCTTGGCAATGCATAAAATTCTTGTTAAAATGAATGATTTTGGCAGAGTTGCTAAATAGACAATAGAATTTATACAATGATAATAGTTGTAGAGTATTGAAATGCATATGCATTTCACTGATGCAATTTTTTTTTTTAGCAGACAATGGTTAAAATTAAGGCAACATTGGTTCCACAATAAAACATCCATTTTAGAAAACTAGCACTTAATGTGTTTGGAAATTTATGATATGGGTTTGAGGAAAAGCAGCTTTATATTTTACTAAAAGGGACTATTATCTAAAAACAATCATTTAAAGCTTCTGATTTGGCAGTGATCCAATGGTGCGATGGATAAAGGAAGTGGGGCTTTTCAAGCTTTTTAATTTAGAAAAATAGATTTTGTTCATTTTCTTCTTTCAATTTTCTATAACATGTTTAAAAGAGAGGATAGGATTAATTTTGTAAGGCGAGAAAGCAAAGATCAGCTATCACATCCATCAACCACGGTTGCCTAGAGCACCTTCTGCTTCCTTTATGAAGAAAAATATTTTCTTTCATTCAACCTGCTCATTCTAGAATCATCTCCACCGTAACAGGTACAGATGAAAAGCTGCTTTCCTAACAGTCCTGGAGTTACAAATCCAATTGGACTTCAGTGATTGTTCTTTTTTTTTAATGTAAGTCAACAAAGCCCAGAGCTTTCGGTGTGACTGGTTCTGATTAAGTATAAGCCCATGATTTTACATGTTGCATTTTGTCATCAGTATGCCATTAGAATCCTCGTTGTATGATTTCCCTGTATAAAAATCCCCAGAATTCTGTCACACAGGGGCCTGCAAAAGGCATTCTAGACTGATGGTCTGAGGAATGCCTGCCTCAAGGATTCCTTGAGGAATTAGTTTAAAATTGCAAATTTCTTAGCTTCCTCCAAAACCTACCAACTCAAATCTCTCTTGTGTGGGAACCCATGTTTGAACAAGCTTCTCTATGATTCTTATTGATACAGAAATTTGAGAACCAGCATTCTAAAGGTTTGAAGAGAGTTGAAGGCAGCTTATTCTATGCACAAGATAATGAACTTTGAAGTCTCCAAGGCTCATATTTTGTCCTAGAGCAGAGATTTCCAACCCTTTTCATCTCATGGCACACATAAACTAATAACTAAAATTCTGCATAACCAAAACATGTATTACATTTTTTGCCGATCTGACAAAAAAGTAGGTATAATTTTGATTTCATTCACACTGGATGGCTACTGTTGTGTAGGATGTTGTCATTTTTTAATATAACAATCTAAGGGAAAAGAGGTCAGTGTCCATGACTAAATAGTCAGGTATTGCATGTTTTAAAAAATCCTGCAGCACCCCAGTTGCAAATCACTGTCCTAGAGCAAATTGCAGTTTGCTCCAACTGTGTACTAGCTAGCTATGTGACCCTTGGTGCAAAGCTTGAGCTCTCTGAGCCCCAGTTACCTCATGTGTAAAATGGGGATAATAATGCATCTTGAAAGATTGTATCTAGGATTCAGGAAGCAAATATTATATATAGATAACGCCTTTAGTTGTTTAAAATGTGGTGCTTCTGTATATGGTTTCTTTAGAACCTGTGCTTATCATAGTAGTAATATAACCTAGTCTCTATTGTTATACAGCTTATTATTTCTAGTTATAAAGATGCTCAGTTCATGGGGTTAAAAATGAATCTCTTTCCCACATTTGCCCGCTCATAGTCTCATTTCAAGAAAGATATATGTAGACGTAATGTTTTTTTTCTTTCTCTCTTTCTCTCTCTCTCTCTCTCTTTTTTTTTTTTTTTTTCGAAACGCTGGGAAGATTTGAGCCTATCCTGCCACTAAGACAACTAATTACACGATTACATGCTGCAATTACAATTAAAGATTTTCAGCTGATAAAAGGCATGTTCACTGCATTCTCATTACCTGGTATTTCCTTGCCAACGCTCAGGAGTATCATGATTTTGATGAAACAAAAACAACTGAAGGAGCTATATTTGCTCAGCAACATCAACAGAATAGTTCAGGGAGCCCATTGCAATTCCCTTCTGCCCCATTGCATTTTTCCACCAAGCTATTTAAAGCTACAGTGCTAGTTATTACCTCAAAGAACATGTTGGCTGCCAAAACCATTAGTAATTTCTGCTCATTCAGCATTGTCTGTGTGAAGCCTCACATCCTGTTAGGCGCATAGAGCTTTTTCTTTCTTTTATTTTTTTTTTCTTTTTATTTTTTTTTTCTTTTATGGCAGTAAACCAGCTGGATTTGGTCTTAAGTTGACTCAGACCAGGTCAGTCAATTCAAATCACTTTGTGCCAGCAGTGCCTGACATATAATGCACTTGTATCCATTATTTACAGCATCCTCTTAGCAGTAGCAGAATCAGACTGATGGCCCAGGGCCAAAGGACATCCCCTTAAGATTTGCTCCTTTTTGACTTACTGATGCCTCAGATCACCCCTCAGTTTCCCAGCCCCATAAATGTCAGCAAGACCGATCACCATTTTGATGGTTGGTCCATTCTAAACCATCCCTTTCAAGTCACTGCCTAATGCTGGAATAAGAACTTTTCAGTGGGTAGGAGCTTGATACCTCCTGAGGACTCACCTTCTGTGCGAACATGTTGAATAGTTTTAAAAGTCCTTCTTCGTTGTATCAATTATGACAAGTTCTGATTCTGCTTCAAGTATGAGAAAACCTGATCTGAACAGTCTCCAGAGAAACAGTGATTTATTGCTTCGACTAAATGAAAAGTGCAAAGGCTTCAGGCATGGCAGAATATAGAGATTAAAAACGATGTCATTGGACTTTTATTCCTCTCTCCTGGTCTCAGTTCTGCCTCATTGCTTACAGAGAGGCTTTCTACCCTAAATTCATAGAGTAGCTGCACAAGCCCCGGAAGCTCACACTAGCTCAGCTTCAAAAACCGTAGGAAAATGCGCCAGCCATTGTTTGAGCATTGCTAGCAAAGTTCATATTAAACTTCACCAGTTGTATTTAGGTTGCACATATCTCACTAAGCCCATCATTCTGGAGAAATAGGGTGCTGTGATTTATTTTGACAAACACCACATAACTGTCTTTGGACCAAAGTTGGTTGTTCTTACTTATACCAGGAAGACTGAGAGTGTTGGGACAGGTCTGTAAGAAGAAATCAAGGTTTAGTTACCAAGAAAAGAGTGAACACGTAACAAATAAATGTTTTGTCCTTATAGTCAAAGAAATTACTTTCTTAAAGGTTCCTGTCATTAAGACATAATGAATTCCTCACATTCTTCAGAACAAAACCATTTCTCTTTTCTGTGCAACCTGTCAATTCTTTTTAAAAAATATATTTTTATTGATTTCAGAGAGGAAGGGTGATTGATAGAAACATCAATGATAATCGGCTGCTTTCTCCAGGCCCCCTACTGGGGATCAAGCCTAGGACCCAGGCATGTTACCTTGACCGGAATCGAACCCAGGACTCTTCAGTCTGCAGGCTGATGCTCTACCCACTGAACCAAAGCAGCTAGGGCAGCAACCTGTTGACTCTTGAAGAAACAATGATGTGCTTTTCCCAAGCTATAATAAATTTAGGATGAGTATTAATGCAATGGGATCCCTTAAGTTTTAATGCAAATTTAAATCGAATAAACAAACGTTTGGTATCTAGACCAATGGATCTAATGCTTGGAAGCATACAGAATTAGTTAATAGAGCACTGAAAAACTAAAATGTCCATGTGTAAGCCACACCTGATCTATCACCCAAGATTTGGAAGGATGCTTCACAATAATTCTCCTGCACAATTTTATTTATGAAACACTGATTTCATAGAATGAGAGAAATTATATATCTGTTCTTCTTTATCTGGCCAGAGACTAGCAAAACAATTTTGCCTAGTATACTAAATGTCACATTTCTGAGTGACAAGATAAATACAGCCTATTCATAGGGAAATGAACATGATGAAACTATGCCTTTTGAGAAATGGAAGTAACTGACCACATGGGTAAGAATAAACAGAAGCTAACCAAGCTAGTGAGGTTCAGTGGTTAAGCATCACCTAGGAAGTTCCGGTTCATTCCAGGGCACATGCTCAGGATTCAGTCTTGATCCCCACTAGGAGGTGTGCAGGACTCAGCCAATCAATGGTTCTCACTCATCATTGATGTTTCTATCTCTTCCTCTCCCTTCCTCTCTGAAATCAATAAAAAAATATTTTAATAAAAGAATAGACAGAAGCGAGAAGGGGAAAAAATATTCTATGAGTCGTTTCAGACAACTTTTGGTATCCATTCTTTCAAAAAATATTTTATGAACAAAGATAATATACTAGGCACTGAGCTGGATGCTGGGATTGAAATGTTGAGTAAAAACAGTCGTGGATTCTGCTCTCATGGACCTGACAGAACCCAAACAAAGTGGTTTAATAATTAGGAAAGCATTAACTCCTAAAGCTGTCAGTATACATGCAGGGAAGGATCTGAGTTTAAATAATCAAATGACTCAATGACATCACTAAGCAGCCAGAATCTTTCTGTCTCTTTATTCAGCCACATTGGGTGTTGGCTTCCTCCTCAAGCTGGTTACAGTTTGTCTACTGAGTTTCAGAGACTATATTCAAAAATGTTTGATACTATTTCCTCAAAATCTCCTGAGGGGAAAAAAAAGAAAACCTTCTCTCCTTTTGTCTCCATCACCGAAGTGGATACAAATTTCCCAGAAGGCATATAGATAGTCTTGCCTCCATCATTGAGAAACAGAGAAGGAATTTTGTTCATTGCCCTAGACTATTTTTAGATTATATGGATGTTGAGAATCAACTGAAATATCTGCTATAGACATTAGTCAATAAATTGTTGAGACAAATAAAAAATTACAAATGTGAAGATGTCCTATATGATGTTAGAAAGTCTCTCCAAGGAAAGTGTGATGTCTAGAAAGATTATCCTGAGAAAGCTTAGGCTGAGACCGAGAAAGTGAATAGTGTTTCAGTGAGTAAGGAGCAGACAGAAAAGAGTTTCGTGCAGAGAGAACATGTGAAACACGTACTGTGGCTGGACAATGAAGAGTCATAGAACACAGAAATATCACTCCTTCCAGAAATGGGACATACAAATGAATAAGGAAAGAAAAGTGAGATTTTTTTCCAGGTGAAAGATGATAATACTTCGGCTTGGGTTTTGGTGATGAAAATGTAGAGAAATGGACTGACATGTATTTAGAAGTCAAACCTGCCTTGAGATGTATTGAATATTGTTTAGGGAGTTTTCAGAGGGCAAGGAAATAGATGCTGTGATAATGACTTCTGAGTTTGGGATTTGCTGAGGTAACTTGTACTCAAGGGAAGTGGGCCACGTTGATTGACTGTAGAGTAAGAAGTGATAAAATATAAGAAAAGAAGTAGCACCAAGGCTGACAGGATACAGAAGTACTTTGTCAATGCTTCTTAAATCTGCCAGTGATTCCAAAGCCTGGAGAATGTCTTCTCTGAAAACATAGCCAAGCAGCTCATCACTGTCCCCAGGATACAATGAATTTGAGTAAATAATCTCTCTTGGCCCAAATGACAATATTAAGTGTCTGCACAGGAGCTGTTTCCATGCAAAGCACAGGGCCTTATAATTAAGTGTGGGAACACTCAATAGAGGAAACATGAGCTACTCTGATGCACTCAGCCAAAAAAAAAATATTTTTTTTTGTTAATCCTAACCCAAAGGATATTCTCCACACTGATTTTTTAGAGAGAGTGGGAAGGAAGGGGAAAGACACAGAGAGAGAATCATGGATTCAGACTTGAGAGAGACACATTGATTGGTTGCCTCCCACATGCTCCTGACCAGGGTGGGGGATCAAGTAGGTATGTACACTTGACCAGAATCAAACCAGTGATCCTTTAGTCCATGGGCTGACACTCTATCCACTGATAGAACTGGGGAGATGGGGGAAACTTTTTAGTAGGCTACATGCTATTTCATCATTGATAAGACTTTTCCATTAGCAAATTGCTAGAAGGCATATTGTAACACATAGTACTTCCTCAATATAGTTTGAAAGCATAAGTCCTTCAGATATATCATAAAGATTTTTCAACCTCACTTTCTGTTAATTATCTATCTTCTTGAAGAAAGAAAACACTGTATTCCAATTTCCATGGCTACAGATGCCATACTTAGCTAATGGTAGATAAGCACTGTTTAGTTGGTCTAATCCATTCTTTTTTTAAAAAAAAAAAGTGGTAAGAGTGTGTTCTCTTGTTCAGACACTAAATACCATTCACTCAATATATTGTTAAACATCAAATGCTATGTAATCCATCTATTCATCCGTTTCCCATTTCCTCACTTCATTTTAAATCTTCTCTTTTTATCCTGCAGCTTTACACAATCTTGCCTCTTAACTGGTTATCTCACAATGTAGCTAACATTCAAAATAGCACAAGTACTCAACATAAAAGCAACTTGTAATCCACTCTGTGGGAACTGGTACTTAGAGTTCCTATTAACACAGTGGGAAGTTATACACTGCACTTTACACCTATTCAAATAAGGGTATATATACAGTATGTGCAGAACTCTAAAATAAAATATGATTTTTGAGGTTTTAAAATGGACTCCTTTCTAGATTATATCTTTTGACTACATAGAAACTATTGCTGTAAAAGATATTTTATTATGTTTTATATTTTGGTGGTTGTATCATGAAACATGAATTTTATATGGGAAAGATTATTAAGAATTTATTTCCTTACTCCTATGAGAAAGCAATTGTGTGAATTTAAATAATTAGCAAATTGATTATTCAAACAGTCATAAGGCGTGCGCACACACACTCACACACATAGACACAATATTTTTATTACCATTGTTTTCATCCTTTGCTTAAGCTCCCTAGTGGCTCAGATATTTCTAGCATTAAAATTATTACCAGTCACCCCCTTGTCATTTCATTTTTTACAAAACAATAAAGGTATGTTAAGGCATCAAAACAAGGTTAACCAATGAGCTTTAGACTTTTTCAAAATAAGAGTATCTTCTCTCTATGCTGAAGCCATACTGAATTTTAGACGTTTTTTTTCTCTTTTTCTTTTTATTTTATCTTGTCAAACCCTAACATTCAATGCTCTAACAGAAGCCATTTGTGAGCAGTTTGGGACTTCAAGCAATATTTGAACCTGGGACTACTTATTTATTGAGCAACTATACATCAATCATTATTCTTATAACCAGAGACTAGGAGAGAACCTCTACAAAAAATCTATTAAAATAACCCTTATTTTCCATTAGTTTCCCTCATATTCTTTCTAGTCACCATTCTCTCCAAACTCCCTGGTCCCACCCAAGCTCTTTTGTCTTATCACATCCCCATAGTTTATTGATCCTTGTTAAAATACATGCATAC
>PVJC01024795.1:0-25232 GCA_004026665.1 Murina feae | reverse complement strand
ATTGGGGCACTTATGGAAGGCAACAGGTCTATGTTTCTCTCTCTTACTATCTTTCTCTTTTTCTCATCCTCTCTCTAAAATCAGTAAACACATCCTCAGATGAGGATAAAAAATATTATATTTGTCACTCAGTTGATATTTTTGTCTGAAGATTTTAGAACACATCCTAACTAATAAAAGTGTAATATTAAAAGTAACCATTTCTTCGGGACACCTAAGCCACGCCCACCAGCCAATCAGAGTGACTGTATGTAAATTAGCCTAGCCAAGATGGCGGAGGCTGCAGCCCCGGTGTGCGGCTTCTCCAGGACTTCGGCCTCCGCCATCTTGGAGCCTCCATCCTGGGAAGGCATCGGGTGCCCTGGGCCTGCCCATGCCTTCCCAGGTGGAAGCCTGGAGGTGGGATGAGCAGGCCGGGCCGAGCCTCCTGGGAGGCCATGAGGTGGCCACAGCAACTGAGGATATGGTTGTCTTTTTCAATCGGGAGGGAGACACAAGCTCCAGACTACTCTGAATTCTAGTTCCCGGTGAGTCTCTAGGGAACCAGACTCATACAGGGAGAAACTGGACTGTGGGGCATTGGGGGGAACTCTAGGGCAGCTTTCTCTCAGAGGTGCTTGCAGCAATTACCATGAGACACTGAGACCTGGGGCTGCTTAGGGAAGGGCTAAGGATAAGCCTAGATTTTTGCTCTACCCTGTTGATTCCCTGAGACCCTGCTCCACTCAAGCAGTGCTTAGAGGCTTTTGCATATGAATGGCCTGGCCCTTAGCAATCTAAAATTACCTAACAAACTGCAGCTGGGTCAGAGAGACACAGAACACCCAAAAGAAGGCCCAAGGCCACACAGAAGCTTGCATTGCTTCACAATTGGGCCTCATCAGGTCATCTCCAAACCCCAAATAAAGAAGAGGAATCTGCAGATCTCTCAGTAGCTCCTGCTGGGAAGCCTCAGGCAGAAGCTAAATTAGCACCTCCTTAGAAATCCAAGAGCCAGTGTACCCAGTGGTTAGAGTGGGACCATCCAGATTACAACTCCACAGATCCATAAGGGACACACTCAGGGGGCAGACTCAGTGAGCATCAAAGCCCAACTGAAGCAAGTCTTGCCCCATAAGGGTGTCTCCAGCACAGAGGTTCCCCCACCATAGACACAGCTGATTCTCACAGCCAATTGGCTCGGAGGTCAATTCCTCCAAGTGATACCAACAAGAATCAAGGCTTAACTACAAGACTGTGCACACAGCCCACAAAGGGTTGCACCAAGAGTGCCCACTTCAGGTAATTGCCACTGGGCCCTATAGTACACCTAGCACAGAAAGCCACTCTATCAATGCAGGAAAGCAGCCAAATTGTAGAGACAAAGAAACAGGTAACAAATGAAGAAATGGAGGAAAGCAAATGACTGGATATAGTGTTCAAAACCACAGTTATAAGGTTTTTCAAGAATTTTCTAGAAATTGCCAATAAATTTAGTGAGACCCTCAAAAAATCTAGTGAGACCCTCTAGGATATGAAAAAGGATCACCTAGAAATTAAGCATACGCTGACTGAAATAAAGAATATTATACAGAGATCCAACAGCAGACTAAAGGAGCACAAGAATCAAGTCAAAGATTTGAAATATGAAGAAGCAAAAAACACCCAACTGGAAAAGCAAAAAGAAAAATAAATCCAAAAATATGAAGACAGTTTAAAGAGCCTCTAGGACAACTTCAAGCATACCAACATCCAAATTATGGGGATGCCAGAAGAAGAGAGAGAGCAAGATATTGAAAACATATTTGAAGAAATAATGACAGAAAACTTCCCCTATCTGGTGAAAGAAATAGACTTACAAGTCCAGGAAGCTAGGAGAACCCCAAACAAAGGGACCCAAAGAGGACCACACCATGACACATCATAATTAAAATGCCAAGGGCAAAAGACAAAGAGAGAATCTTAAAAGCAGCAAGACAAAAACAGTTAGTTGCCTCAAAGGGAGTACCCATACAATTGTCAGCTGATTTCTCAACAGAAACTATGCAGGCCGGAAGACAGTGAGAAGAAATATTCAAAGTGATGAATAGCAAGAACCTACAACCAAGATTACTTTACCCAGCAAAGGTATCATTCAGAATTGAAGGTCAGATAAAGAGCTTCACAGATAAGAAAAAGCTAAAGAAGTTCACAACAACCAAATCAGTATTATATGAAACTAGGGGCCCAGTGCATGAAATTCGTGCACTGGGTGGGGGGTCCTCAGCCCAGCCTACATCCTCTCACAAATTGGGAGCCCTCAGCGGGTGTACTACTAATGGCTTAGGCCTGCTCCCTGCTCCCCTTGGGGAGTGAGCCTAAGCCACAGTCTGGCCTCCCTTTGTGAGAGGTGACCAGGCTAATCAGGGGAAGCCACCAGCCCCATCACCCCACTGCTATAGCCACTGCCAGTCACCACAGCCACCAAAGTATTTTCATCAACATGGACTCCAGTCCCTTCACCATGAAAAAAGGACAACATTTTTAGGCATTTTCAAGATGTGTCTTTCATAGGATATGATATTTCTTACTTTCTTTTTTTTTTATCCTCACCTGAGGATATGTTTCCATTGATTTTTAGAGAATGTGGAAGAGAAGAGAAAAACAGAGAGAAGCATCAAAGTGAGAGAAACACTTTGATTGGTTGTCTCCTGCATATGCCCTGACCTGGGCCCTGGCCAGGGAGGAGCCTGCAACCTAGGTACATGCCCTTGGTCAGAATTGAACCCAGACTCTGCAGTCAGCAGGCTGAGACATTATGCACTGAGCCAAACTAGCCAGGGCAGGATATGACATTTCTTAGCCCTCCAGCAGTGGACCTTCATTTTTTTTTTCTCCAGGAGTGTGGTGGAAAAATCCTAGATTGCCTTTTTGGATTCTTATTACCCAAGTTACTAAGAATATTACCAGCAGCATACAGGGAGCTTAGCCAATGAGCAGTAAGAAAAGGTGTTTGTTCTGTAGTTCACTCCAATGACTGGCTCCACCCATTCCCCTCCAATCCAAGCTTCACTCCTGCCCAGGCCTGTAACCTCTGGCCGAGGATGCAGGCCTGGGCAGGGGACCCCCAAACCCCTCCAATTGCTGGCTTCACAGAGCCCAGGCCTCTGTGATCACTGGCTTTGATCCTGTCCCCTGCCATCGCTGGTTATGCCCTTGCCCCATTGCAGCCTCTGGCCAAGGCTACAGGCCTGGGCAAGGGACCCCCCAGACCCTTGCTTTTCCAGCTCCACTGGTGCCCAGAACCCTGTTATCGCAGGCTCTGCCCCTGCCCGTCAGATTTCTGGCTCTGTGGAGCCCAGGCCCCTGCAGTCTCCAGCCTTGCCCCTGCTCAGTCCTGAGGCCTTTGGCCCAGGCCTTACGCCTGGGTAGGGCATCAGCATACTCCTCCAATCACTGGCTCTGTTCCTGCCCCCTTAGATCACTGGCTCCACCCTTGCCCTTTCCTGAGGCCTCTGGCGAAGTCCTCTGGCCTGGGCAGAGGACCTTCAGCCCCCTGTGATTGCCTGTTCCGCCCCTCAGGCCCCTTCCTCCCCCATCACTTGCCTGGCTAACATGCCTGACCACTTCAGTGGTGGGGCTGAGCGGGACTGGACGCCTCCATTTTGTGGCTATGGGTGCCTCCATCTCATGGCCATGGGGGAGGCCATATTTGTCACGGAGTGACATCTAATTTGCATATTGCTCTTTTATTAGATAGGATGCTGAAAGGTATTCTTTAAGAAGAGGAAGAAGAAAAGGTAAAGATAAAAATTATGAACAACAAATACATATCTATCAACAAGTGAATCTAAAAATCAAGTGAACAAAAGATCTGATGAACAGAATAAACTGGTGAATATAATAGAATCAGGGGCATATAAAGGGAGTGGACTAACAATTCTTTTGGGGGGAAAGGGGTGCGGGGGTGTGGAGTGAGATGGGACAAAAATCGTACACCTATGGATGAGGACAGTGGGGCTGGGTAAAGACAGAGGGTGGGGTGGGAACTGGTTGGAGGGGAGCTATTGGGGGGAAAAAGAGGAAGAACTATAATGATCTGAACAATAAAGATTTAATTTAAAAAAAAGAAAAGAAAAATTGATCACTTTCTTGAGAGAGCTACATTCCAACCAAACTACATTACTCATACGTGTGGGCCAGAAGTAAGTTAAATAAATATAGTCAGGAAACTTGTGAGTCAATTTTTCATGAGTTCATTTTGAAAAGTCAACAATATCAGAAGTGTGAAGAAGATAGGAAGTATGGAAGGCTGATCGAGTACCTTGACTTTTAGCCCAGTTCTGGGTGATGTTTGTTATAAAAGGTACACTATTAAAAGACCAAAGGCTGCCTAGAAAGCTGAAAACATAACACAGGTTAGCTTCAAGTGCCACAAGGATGTGAGCAGAATCAGTTGATTGGACTGTAATAACAACATGATTACCTGAACATGTATCGACAGCAGTATAACACCATTGATGGCCCTGAGACCGCTTGAAAGAGTCAGTGTCAGGAGCAGATAGGTTCCATACCCCGTATGTTTGGGCCTTCAGTATAAGACAAAAAATTCACATTTGGCATGAGCTGTAGCCTCTGCATGAGAAACATAAAGTCCTTTATTTTTTGTTCATTCTATCATGGTAGATACTTTGCCAAATCTGGTACGATAATCTGCTGTGCACAGACTCAGTCAGCAGCTAGGTTCCAGATGGCCTCATCAGAGAATGAGCCTGTACCAGGCATCTACATGAGTGACCACACTGATTAGATCAACAGCTGCGATTTGCCTCCCCAGTGTGTAGCCCAAGCAAGAGTGTCTTTAATATGCTAATCTGTAGTTTTCCAAGTGGGAGATTAGGCTATTGGTTTAACAACCCAAGAATTAGTAAAATTAAACAAGGTTCATCAAGGAATATTGGCCAGAGCAATGATAATTCTTTGAGTTCTGCCCAACAAGCAAAGCATTTACACCCATTTTTTAGTTCTGCTAAGCTGGCACTGAGTTTGAATAGTCATATCAATTCAATGGATGCCATCTGTTTTCAGCTTGGTGGAATCATCACTAGACCAAGATCTGGCACCCAAGGGAATATCTATCAATGACATGAAGACCTCAATGAGCAACCAGCTTTGCTGTAGATGGCAAAGTCAGGAACAAAGATTCTCCCAAACACTAGCATGCAGTTTCTTTACTTTCTCATGTATAGTCTAGATACCGCTGGGAACAGGATGGCTGGTCCTTCACACATGACCTTTATTTTTAACAGCAAGACTTATTGGCTCCTTTTCATTTTATTTGTCATTGAATCTGCGTTGATTCATCTATAATGGAAATATCAGAACAGAGGGTTAGCTTCCATGGGTTAAGCATTCAAATTCAACACAGCCTGTTAGCAAGCTAATAATGGCTTTTTAAAATCAGTGTACCTATGTCAGAAAAGTAGTGAATTTAAACCTTGTAAGGTATCTCTAGGAGAAGCCTGCCTTCATTTTCCAGAGTTTCCAGCAAAGTCAGTAATCATGGAGAATTGTAACTTGAAGTTGTCATTAGTGTTGTAAAGCCTAAATATTCTAGCACTTCTTTTTATGTGGATTTTCCCAATCAATACAATTCCCTCTGTCACTTATGGGGCCAAGAAGTATTAGCATATAACACATTAACTCCTACTACAGATTCATTTGCACAAGAAGTAAAGACAGTACATTGGATTATTTATAAACTCACACTCAATTTGTGATGTCAACTTCTTTTCTCTCACTGAGAACCCTGTCTAATATCAATATAATTTTGGTACCCCTTTCTACCCAAGGGACCAAGCAAAGTGGTGACTTGGATGTGTATATTCAGACTAAGCCATGATTGGTTGTTGTTTTTTTTTCCTCCAAATTCCTCTGTATGTTCAAAAGGACAGATGACCTCAAGACTTGTTGGGTTCCAGGATATCTTAGCTTCACAAATATTCAATTTCTTTCTTAAAACATCTGAGGATACAATAGTGGGGTAGGAAGGAATCAAGGGGTGTGAAAAAGAAACAATTAGAAGCACAATAAATTGGCAAATACAAACTTTGGATGGGTCATTTTTGTGCCTATTAAATTTACCAAAGATAATAATATAAGCTTGTGTGGATTAAGAGACTGGTTTAGATTTTGACATCTTTAATAAATGAAGAAGAGTTATCTGGGAGTTATTTCTAGATTACTTTAAATCCTTCACTTGGTAGTATGAAAAATTCCAAGGCTTCTGTTTCCTTAAGTTCATGGTACTGTCCTATATAATAAAAGCTTAGGTGGTGTCACATGCAATGTCATTACAAGATGGCCACTACAAGATGACTGCTGCAAGATGACCTCCAGGGTAGGGCAGTTAGGGGAGACCAGACTGGTAGGGGAGGGCAGTTGGGGGTGACCAAGCTGGCAGGTGAGGGCGTTGGGAGTGACCAGGTCTGCAGGGGAGGGCAGTTGGGGGCAATTGGGCTGGCAAGGGAGGGAAGTTAGGGGTGATTGGGCCACCAGGGGTGGGCAGTTGGGTGCTATCAGGTTGGCAGGAGAGTAGGCAAGTGGTTGAGCCAGCAGTCCTGGATTATGAGGGGGATGTTTGACTGCCTGTTTATGCCCAGTCCCTGCTGGCCTGTGGGATTGGGCCTAAACAAGCAGTCAGACATCCCCCAAGGGGTCCCAGATTGGAGAGAGTGAATGCCTGGCTGAGGGACACCCCATCCCTAGTGCACAAATTTTGTGCACAAATTTTGTGCACTAGGCCTCTAGTCTATATGATAAAATCCTAAGCAACTGTTACAGCAGAATGACCAGAACAACTGATCACTATGATGCACACTGGCCACCAGGGGGCAGATGCTCAATGCAGAAGCTGCCCCTTGTTCTGGTCAATGCACTCCCACAGGGGGAGTGCCTGCTCAGCCACAAACTGGGCTTATGGCTGGTGAGTGCAGCAGTGGTGGAGGAAGCCTCTCCTGCCTCTGCGGAAGCACTAAGGAGCAGCAAGCTGAGTTGTAAGAAATAGCCAGTAGGTGGATGACAAGAAGCAAGGTGTCCTGGACTTCGAGGGGGCTCAGGCCAAGCTGAGGGACGTTCTAGTGCATGAATTTTATGCACCGGGCCTCTAGTAATATATAAGAAATGTTCCATTTTAATAGTTTTGACATGTGGATTTCTAACTAAGAAAATGTTGAAGTATATTATAAATGATTTGAAAAATATTTTAAATGAGAAAGAAGAGTAGTATTGTGAGAATAAACAAATCATCTTTTCTGTCAAAGAACAGTTTAGACGGCCACCATTTTGGACTGTGTAACTTGGCGGCCACCATGTTGGCCACATGATTTGTAGCTCCCCTGGGCACTGCCATCTTGAGATGACGAATGCCAACCCCTTCCTTCAAATTAGCCAATCACAAAAGACTGTGAGCCTAAGCTTCAGTCAAGAGTAAGGGATAGGCCATATGCATCAGGATTAAAAAGCCAAGCAGACCGCCTGCTCAGTGGGTGTGTGCTCCCAGACCATGTGCTGTGCACCCTCCCGCAGGAGTAAAGATACTACCTTGCTGCCTGGTTCCTGAGAATACTTTGTGTTCTACCAGAACCCCTGAATTTGGGGGCTTGCCTTATTTCTTACAATTTGGGGGCACGTCCGGGATTCCATTTGTTGTCACAAGGAAATTGGACCCCTCTCCTGAGGAGGTGCACCCCACTGCCAAGTTGTGGCAGCCTCAATGAGGAGGGACAGCCATTACACCTGGGTTGACTATGAGCTTGGGATCAAGAGTCAGCCAGCAATGCACGAAGGGCCCAACCAAGACCTATGGCGATCAGGTAACCTCATGCATGAGCCACGTTGGGAAATTGGACTGAGTACTACTTTGGTGATTGGGTATCCTTGGAGGTCGGGCATATGTGACTGGGATGTGTCTTGAAATAAAGCGAGTGTGGAGTTCTGATCTGTGGTTTCATTCTTCTGCAAGGGAAGCACTCTATGTTGGAATATGAAAAACCTCCAACATTGGAGTTTGAGTACATGGTCACAAAGGACCTGCTGAGGATAGGAAACAGAAATTCTAGGCCTAGGGAATACAGTCTCCCTAAAGAGTCTATTGGTAGAATGCTGAGATTCTGGGGAGGAGCAGTTCCCCAACCAGGGATAGAAGACATTGCTCTGTTGTAGGGTTTCTTAATGCAGGGGATTTTGTTGTGTAAACTTTTGGTGTGTTGCACGTGCCTGTATAGGAGTTTTTCTGTTGATGTTTTATGTCTCTTTGTTGTTTAAAGGTTGGGCAAGTCCTGCTTTGGGAAAGCCCAATCATGTGTGGTAAGGCTGAATATGTGATAGAGACTGCAGGAAAATCCCAGCAGTTGCCAAGAATTTTTAATCCTGGGGACTCTTCCTGTTCTCCCTCTCAGAGTGTGAGCTGCTAGCTACCAGAAACTCTTACCTAGTGAAATTTTGTCTGTATGTCTAATGTAGCAGTTCTCAACCTGTGGGTAGAAACCCCTTTGGGGGTCGAACAACCCTTTCACAGGGGTCACCTAAATACATCCTGCATATCAGATATTTACATTACAATTCATAACAGTAGCAAAATTACAGTTATGAAGTAGCAAATAAAATAATTTTATGGTTGGGGGTCACCACAGCATGAGGAACTGTATTAAAGGGTCGTGGCATTAGGAAGGTTAAGAACCACTGGTCTAATGTAATGTTGACTTTCTATCTTTTAGGGACTTTAGTTTGCTCTTTCCTGGTTTATGAATATAAGGACAAAGATTACATGGGGAAGTAGGCATTACAGACATGGGGAAGTGAGTTAGCTATACAGGTTGGGTTGGACAACAAGATTAATGCTTTCAGGACAACAGGAAGTTCTTGAATGAGGCTGAACCAAATTCCAAGGTTGACTCCCAGGTCCAGAGAGCATATGCCTCCAAATGAGGTTGCTACGTCCTTTATTTTGAACAGAAAGGGCAATCATGGTTAACAGCATAATTAATATTTCCCATAACCATAACTAGTCCCCAATGTTCTGTTCTTCCCCATGACACTGGGAGAAACAGGTCTGCAGAAGTACCCTCTAGCAGTGAAGTGGGGGCACTCCTGTTTTTATAAAGAAAAATAGAACCGTGCTTTCATATTGAGTTATCCCTCTTACAAAATTGGTAAGGAAAATGCTTAAGGTAATAATTGGTTTTAAAATATCAAAGTTGTTAAGATATAACAAATAAATGTAACTAAAATGAAGGATTTATAATAAAGATTTTCAGTAATAATTATAAATATGTCAATAATAAACGTCCAGTCACTCAAGAGGGGATTGACTATGTCTCTGTTGGAGGAAGAGACCAATTGTCCTTCTCCCTGTAAAAGTGGGGAAGCCTAAAAGAGAACAAGGGCAGGCAGAGAAGGGGGATCCTTGTCCTGCCTTCCCCTCCCTGTGTGACCGAGGGATAATCTGAGGGAAATACACCAGGCTCTCCCTTGGGAGGAGGGCTGTCCTGATAAGGCTCCAACTCGCCCTGAGGCCTCTGCACCTCCAGGAACCAGCTTTTCTAGGTTACAAAAGGAGTTGGACAAGTGTAAAAAAATAAATAAATAAAACCTCTGCAGGAAGACCCATGTGGCTTAGCTGACCAGCTGGACCCATTTTGAGGATCATAATTGTGTACATAGACCTGAGTTAATGTCTATCTTGGGAATACTATTCTCAGGAAAATAAGGGGCAATGATTTGAAGGTCAGGTATGGCTGACTGGGAAAGGGAGCATATGGGTCACAGAGAAAAAGGAAGGGATCCCTCGCTGAGCCTTTAGACCCCAAAGCCACGTTCTCACCCCCTTCCCAAAGAACACTTTCTTTACCTAACAGTCCAGCTGCTATCAGAAGCTGAACTCATTGTCATCCACATCTTAGCATGCTGTCACTAAGGAAAAATGTGGCAGTTTTGAATCCAAGCATCTAGAGGTCTGGGAACAGGCTGCAGGGCCTGCCCCCTCCTCCCCCTGCCCTTTTCTCCAGACTTATATGCCTGTACATCATTTTCCAAAGTCTTTGATAAATTAAAGGGTCTGGAGCATTTTGCGGGGTTAAATGATAAACACCTAGGTATTTTGAAATAACAGGATATGGAAACATCAATTAATCTGAGTTTGCCTTGTATGGAGAATCTAGAAGATAGATTTGAATATATTAATTAAATAAAAATGTGAATGTATTACTAATTTGAGAAATGCTAATTAACTTGCCACCTAAAATTTAAGGTTTCTAAGAGTTAAAAATTCTAGCTAGTGAGAAAGAAATTATATAGTTTAGGTAATAGAAAGCATGAGGTGGAGGTGTATTATTGAAATAATTAGTAAATTAAGTTGTTCTAAAACTAAATGAATAAAATACTTATAAAAACTATAAAAGGATTGATTTTTAACCTTACAGGGAAACTATAGGTAGATGAATCTAAAGTAAGCTAATGCAGAATTTGTTTAGAGCTTTTCCAGGGAAAAAGTTTTCTGTTAAAAGGGAAAAGGTTTTTCTTGTATTTGTCTAGGAAGCAAAAGTTCTATAAATTATTGGAATAATTGTATATTATGATACTTTAATCATATACTTAATTACTTTAAAAAGATCTTAATTGTGGGAACCAAAGTTTTACTAGCTTAGGTTTGTGTTTAACTTTAAATGCTATGTAATCTTTTGGTCTGGGTTTGACAACCTTCCTAGGGTTTGAATTTTAAGAAAAGTAGTATTTTTTACCTAGAGTTGGCTGTACGTGATTCCAATAGGCCCTAGAATGCCTCAATATCTTCCTACAATGGAGACTAGAGGCCAGTTTCTTAAGAACTGTGTACTGCATATCTCTTGTACTTTAATCTCTCTCAGGGTGGAAGGCCTCCTGACCCAAGGCCCTCTTGAGTTTACGGTTCACTGCCATCGACCGGGAGACTATGTTTGTCCTGATCAAGATTTAGAAGTGAAGCAAGTTGGAACCCTCCTGGGAAGGACCCTGCCTGTCTTGCTTACCACAGAGACGGCTGTTCAGACTGCCAAGCAAGGTTAGACCCATCACACACAGGTTAAGGGCAGACAAACCTCAACTTGAACAGCCATACCTTTGAAATTGATGCTAACAACTGTGAGCTGTCTTAATGACCATCATGTACTGAATTCTATTTGCTTTAGGGATCTGGCAAACTGCAAAGGCTTACAATGTGGGCTGGAAAAATGTGTACAATCTGGATCTTGCTTACCCAGTTAAGTTATTGGTTATAGGTAACTCAAATGACTTGGATATTTCAGACTTTAGGTTAAAAGACTGGCTAGATCTAGATTTAGGAATAGATGTCACAGGACAAGATCCCCTAGGCCATTGCTACCACCATGCAAGTAGAAGTAGGATATGAGGGAACGAATGCCTGGGTGGGATGGATGAAATATTTTGTACGTGCCTTAAATAAAAGCAACTGCTATGCTCGTGTGGCAGGAAGGGTAGAGGCCCAACTGGTCCCATTTCCATTCGGACCTCAGACAGTAATGGGATGGAATGTGTGTTTGCCTTGTATGAAGAGGAAACCGCCTGGGGAAACGCTTCCTATAAGACTCTTGCTCTGTTATTCCCATTCAACAGAGGTACAGAGCAAGGACCCTCCCCGCCACCCCCCCCCCACAAAACAAACAAGCCAAAAAACAATTGGCCTGTCCTCTGGTGTAAACTATACCTCCTGCCTCTCAAGGAGGAACCAGTGCTCAGAGTTTATGAGAAATTTATCCGGATGCATAAGTGGCTGAGTATCCTAAGAAGCCAATCATGTTGCACTGTCGGTACCCCATGATGATGTCTGGGTGTCATGGGGGACCCTGACTTGTGGCCTTGCCCAGCAAATGGAGTGGAACTTGCACTCTGATCCAATTGGCTTTCCCTTTCACGTTGGCATATCGTAAACCTTTTTCAATGGACAGACAGACTAGGAAGAGGAGAGAGTTCAGGAGGCCCCTTTGATCCCCATGTACACACAGGTCCCATTGGGGTTCTAGGAGGGGTGCCAAGGAGTTTAAGGCTAGAAATCAGATTGCCACAGGGTGTGAGTCTGTCCTGTGCTGGTGGCCACTGTGAACAAGAATGTGGTGGATTAATTATATTCACTAGAACCAGCAAAGGCTTGTTAACAATACTCTAGACACAGTTGAAGGTACAGCTAAATAGCTAGATGCCACCAGCAGGATGACCTGGGAGAGCAGGTGGCCTTGGATATGATTCTGGTAGAAAAAGAAAGAGTATGTGTAATACTGGGGGTCAGTGCTGTACATTCATCCCTGAAAACACAGCAGAGGGACCATCTCTGAGTCCAGCCTCTAAGGCATCGGCGGCTTTAGTGATGAGTGAGCTGGAACCTGGGATTGAGGATCCTTTCTCTGATTCCCTAGAGTAATGGTTTAAAAGTGGAAGGGAGCGATGGTGTCCACATTCACCTCTCTGACTAGGAGTTACAGTGATGAGATGTTACATCATCCTGAGAAGGAAAAAGGGCTAATTCAAAGGTAGCCTTGATGTTCTGGGGGAAATGACCTTCAGCTAAGGCACTGCCTCCTTCTAATCTTGGATTAGCAAAACAAAGCAGAATCACTGCCCTGAGGGAAGGGTGGATTGTTAGCTGACACAGTAACCTTGGAACACCTGGGAAAGGGAGGTTGGGAGTTTCAGTTCCTCTAAGACCTGGAGGGAGGGAACACATTTGTAATAAGATTAACTCGGGAAGCATATATGAGGAAGGGCTCCCGAGTGTTACTTTGCTCTGATTTGGAACATTTCCCGGAGACCACGCGTGATTAAAACCATGTTTTCTCCACTCCTTCAAAGAGCTTTGCTTAGTTTTTCTGGTCTTTCCGCAACAATCCCATGTATTATCCAAAAGCTAATTGAAACATCATGAACCAAACAGCAGAATAGTCTCCTTCTAGACACTGTAGAACATGAAAGTCAATGAATATTAGCCAAGTTTGAAGAAAAAAAGTTTAAATAAAGAAAAGGGGGGAATTGTGAGAATAAACAAGTCATCTTTTCTGTCAAAGAACTATTTAGACAGCAGCCATTTTCCCCTGGGGGGCCTCCATCTTGAAATGGCAAAGGCCAACCCCTTCCTTTGAATTAGCCAATCATGAAAGACTGTGTACCTGAGCTTCAATCAAGAGTGAAGGACAGGTCATATGCATGAAGATTAAAAAGCCAGGCGGACTGCCAGCTCAGTGTGCTTGTGTTCCCAGACCATGTGCTGTGCCCTCCTGCAGAAGTAAAGATATTTGCCTTGCTACCTGGTGCCAGATATACTTTGTGTTTTACCAGGATCCCTGAATTTGGGGGCTCACCTTATTTCTTACAATATCCAATTATATGTATGCATGTATGTATGGAAATTCGTGCATCAGGCTTCTAATATATATATATATATATATATATATATATTCACACATATACACATCCTTAAGTATACCTCATATATACAATAGTTTGCCTCTATGCAGTGGCCTGACATCAGTATTGGGAAAATAAATTTCAATTCCAGATTTTATAATATGGACAAGGTAAAAATGCACAAAGTATTTTACTCTTTTATTAATGGATAAAGAAAAAGGTAATTGCATAAATTATTTCTACTTATATATTAATGTACTGTAGCCATAGAACTAGTACCCTAGGCTAAAAAATACCTTGGACCGTAAAAAACAAACAATAAAAACACCACAATTGATCTTGTTATATGACATACACATTTTTTGATAAAATGTGATTTGTGTCCCATGGGCATAGTATCTAAACTAATAAAAGTGGAATAGTAAAATTAACCGTTTCTTCGGCACGCCCAACAGCCAATCAGAGCAGCTGTATGCAAATTATCCCAGCCAACATGGCAGCCGCCACTCACGGACCTGAGTAAACGTTTAGGCAGCGTCCGTTGCAGCAGGAGCGAGAGCGAAACTGTTTTCGACCCTTGGCGGGCAGGCTCTGAAACATGTTTCAATAATGTAACAATCATAGAATCCTCGGGAGGTGAAGGGAACAGCAGACCTAGCCTCAGTCTAAAAGTATAACATTGTTGCAATATAGACTCCGCGAGGTGAGGCAGAGAGGAGGCTTTGTTACATGTCTAGGCCACTTAAAGGAACAGTGTATCAATTATAGGAGATAAACTCAAGAAACCTGCGTCCAGCCAGCCTTGCTGGGACGTTGGGTCAATGGGAGCTGTGGGCAGCCTTAAAGCCCCTCACCCAGGCTGGTCAGGCACACCAGCAGGTGGACATCCCCAGAGGGGTCCCAGACTGCGAGAGGGCACAGGCCAGGCTGAGGGACCTCCCTGAGTGCACAGAGTGACTGCAGGGCAGAACAGCACAAGACCCAGGACCCGTGAGTGGGAAAGAGGTGGCAGGGTTGGAGGGCATAGGGGAGCAGGTAAGAGGTGGCAGGGGGTCGGCGGCCTGCTTGGTGGGCTTCCCAGGCCCTTTGCGGGGCATCAGGGAGCGGGTAAGAGGTGGCAGGGGGTCGGCGGCCTGCTTGGTGGGCTTCCCAGGCCCTTTGCAGGGCATTGGAGAGCGGGTAAGAGGTGGCAGGGGTCGGTGGCCTGCTTGGCAGCTGTCCAGGCCCTTTGCGGGGCATCAGGGAGTGAGGAAGAGGCAGCAGGAGGTCAGTGGCCTGCTTGGTGGGCTTCCCAGGCCCCTTGCAGGTCACCAGGAAGTGGGAAAGCAAGGTGACGGGCCAGGGAGTGGGAAAGAGGTGGCAGGGGGTCTGCGGCCTGCTTGGTGGGTTTCCCAGACCCTTTGCAGAGCATCAGGGAGTGGGAAAGCAAGGCTGCAGGGGCCGGGGTCCTGATTGGCAGCTCCCCAGACCAGTTGGTGGCACCGGGAAGTGGGAAAGAAAGGCAGCAGGGGACGGTTGAGTGGGAAAGAGTTGGCGGCCTGCTTGGCAGCTTCCCAGGTCCCTCCCGGGGATCAGGGAGCAGGAAAAGGCTGGCCTGACCACGAGGCGGGGTTTTCCCTGCTTTCTGGGGGCTGGAGGAAGATGGGCAGTAGGCAAGCTTGGGAGGCAGGCAGCACCCAGCCCTAGCTACAGCTCAAAAAAGAGAACAACATGCTGGGGAGGGCAAGAGTCTGAGAGATCAACATAGAGGGGGTGCCTGCTCCAAGCCTTGATGGTGTGCCTGGGGGCAGGACCCCAGCAGGTAGACACACACAGGAGGGCTGGGGGCAGGTCCCCAGTGGTGACACACACATACACACACACACACACACACACACACACACAAAAGGCGCCTGGCAGACTGGGGCCATCATAAGACATCCACTAAGGGGTCCCAGACTGTGAGAGGGCACAGGCCAGGCTGAGGGACTCCCTCCACCCCCCAAATTTTTGTGCACCGGGCCCCTAGTTTTTAAACATGGTTAATGTCTGATGAATTTGAAGGAATATTAGATAATTTTAAATCAAAAGATTTTCAAATGTTCAAAATGTAATTTTTCTTTTTCATAAGTTTGTAGGATTCTTCAGTTCCATATTCTCAGCTTGAAAAAAGCATTCTTTTCTTTCTCATACTAGTGTTTTCTTTTTGTAACTTCCTTTTTTTCATTGAAGTACAATTTACTTAAAGTAAAACTGATTTTTTGTTGGATAGTTTTATGAGTTTTGACATACTCATGTGGCCTTGTAACCACAATCAAGAGGAAGATCAGTTCTATTATCACTAAACTTTCTTTGTGTGCTTTTGTAGCTATTTCTTCTCCCCAGACACTGGCAACTACTTATCTGCTTTCTGTCACAATAATTTGGGTTCTTCAAAATGTCATATAAATGGAATAATTCACTTTGTAGACTTCTGAGTCTGGAATCTTTCATTTAGCAAAATGCACTTGAGACTAAAGGATACTTTTGAAAAGTTTTTTGTTGTTTATTTTTGAGTATTACTCCATTATATAGGTATATCAAAGTTATAAAAACAATTGTGTTTTATTTTTTTGTTTATTATTTCTGGTGACTAAAAATAAATATTTTCATATAAGTAGTTATATGAATTCAAACTTTCATTTTTCTTGAGTAAATATTTTGGAGTGAAATTGCTGGGTTATTTGGTAAGTATATATTTTTTAAGAAAGTGCAATACCATTTTCCAGGGTGGCTGCCCATCAGTAATGTTTGAGAATTCAAGTAGTTTCATATCCTTAACTGTATATTACTTTCATTGCATGGGCAGAATGTACATTTTGCCTAAAACAAATAAATTCTTACCTTGTAAATTTTCTCATATAGAAATCCATAATTACAGCATGTTCATATAAAACAATTAGAAATTCAATTTCCATTTCTTTCATGATTAGTGTCATTGAGCATCTTTGCATATGTCTATTGACCAACTGTAGGTCCTCTTTAAAGAATGCGATACCATCTCACACCTTTCAGAATGGTGATCTCAATAAATCAATAAACAATAAGGATGTGGAGAAAAGAAACCCTCATGCACTGTTGATGGGAATGCAGACTAGTGCATCCATTATGAAAACAGTATGGATTTTGCTCAAAACATTAAAAACAGAGATGCCTTATGACCTTGGAATTTATCTAAAGAAATACAAAACACTAATTGGAAAGAATATATACAACCTTATGTTTATTGCAGTTCTATTTACAATAGCCAAGATTTGGAAGCAGCCTAAGTGCCCATTAGTAAAGATGAGTGTATAAAAAGCTGTGGTACATTTACATAATGAAATACCACTTAGCCATATAAAAAGAAGGAAATCTTACCCTTTGCGGTAGCATGGATGGACCTAGGGAGAATTATGCTACATGAAATAAGCTAGTCAGAGAAAGACAAGAACTATGTGATTTCACTTACATGTGGAATTTAATGAACAAAATAAACAGACAAATAAAATAGTAACAGACTAGTAGATAAAGACCAGACTGATAACTGTCTGAGGAGAGGTGGTTGGGGAGCTGGGTGAAAAAGGTGGAGAGATTAAGGAAATAGAAACATAAAAACTCATAGATTGTCACAATACCAGAGGGTAAGGAGTTTGGGAGAAGTAGAAGAGGATAAACAGGGAATAAATGGTGATGGAAGGAGATTCCTTGGAGTATGAACACACAACACAATATGCAGATAATGCATTATAGAAGCATACACCTGAAACCTACATAATTTTATTAATGAATGTCACTCCAATTTAAAATCAATTTTAAAAATTAGAAGATCAAATAGTTTAGTTATGTTATGCATTTAATATCAACTGTAAACTAAAATTTCAGTCATTTGTTTTTTGCATTGTGAAAATAAATTTTCAAATATATTCTTGAAAATAATGTAAAACTATTTAGAAAATATTTATACTACTTAAATGTATTTTCAAATATGTTTTTACTTTTCTATTTGTTAGATATGTGAATATATGAATGAAACTATTGCTAAACAATGTATTCTATAACTGTTTTAAATTTGAACAATAATTTAAATATTTACTGTCAACAAAAGTCATAAAATTTAGAAGTATTTGCCAAATTTTTTGACTAAAAATGAGACTAAAGTGTGCCAACATAATTAATAAACTGTGGAAAATTCAAAATAACACATTTTAGTAGCATAACACCAGATATCTATAACAATGTTTTCAATAATTTTAAAGTTCAATTACAGAATTTACTAAACCACTATCTTATAAAAATTTCAACTTGTAACATCAGCAATCTTTTACCATTTCACTACTACCTCCTGCCTCCTGTATGACTTTGTTTCTTTGCAATTTTTACTAAATGAAGCAATAAATACCCCATGCCACATTCATGTATGTAATACATTTCATAAGTCTTACCTTGGGCTGTGTCAATATTTACAGTTATAGAGTGGAGTATTTTAAAGACATAATTTTTCAAAGACTGCTATAGGCAGAACTTCCATAATAGCACCTTTGTGTAAGGAGGAATATAGCTGATATTTGTAGGTTAGTGTCTGGGCCAGGTGTTTGGATTGGTTCAAATGGAAAAGTGGCACCATCCACTTATTTAATCCATGTGCTAAAGAGAAAGGAGGGTAGCAGATTGCGCATTGGGTTATTGTTCAAACGCTACCTGGTAATCTGCTTTTACTAAAAAGAATAAAAGAGAAGATGGCAACCGGCAGGAAGGCAGGGAGGGAGAGAGTGTGAGAGAGCCAGGGAGCGATAGAGGAGTGTGTGGACGTGTGTGGTGTGTGTGTGCATGAGCTAGGGACAGTTAGATTCTGCAGGTCTCCTAAGGAGCTGCCAAAATGGGCAGTCTAAGAGGGCGGAGGTGCTGCTCCCAGTGTAGACATTCCTAGGCAGCCAGTGCAGGCACAGAGACCAAGCCATCTTGAGAAACAGAGCTGCTTGCAACTAGGATCCTGGCCTCAGTGCCACCCAGTCTGGTCTCAGATGCAAACCAGGACCCTGCAGCCACTGGGGACAGAGACCTGCAACCACAGCTATGGACCCAAAGACACCAAGAATCAAGACACCCCAGTGGCAGATCTCTGTGAGTAACAGAGCTCATCCCCCTCCCTGCAGGCTTGCGGAAAGCGCCATAGTAACTGATAGACCCACCCTTCACTCAGGCCTCAGAGCTGCTACAGGAATTTGAGCCTGGGAATGTGTGAAATTTGGGAATCTGTTCCCTGCAGCATGGGGCTACAGGAATTTGTGCCTAGGAACACATGAACACTGGGAATCCTGATCCCCGCAGCACGGGGCTTTGAGCCTTGGAGTGTGTGAACTCAGTATCTGTTCCCTGAGGCGCGGGGCTGCAGGAAATTGAGCCTGGGAACTCGTGATCTCTGGGAGTCTGTTCCCTGAGGCGTGGGCTGCTGGAATTTGACCCTAGGAATGCGCAAACTCTGGGACCTTGTTCCCCTCAGCACAGGCTCTGGGACCCCTATTCTCCGGGCAGGAGGCAGCACTAAACACCAGTGACTTGACTCTGTTTCTTATCACTTGTGCCCAGGATCCCTGATTCCCAGTGCATTCACACTAAGAGCCAGTGACTCCAATTCTTGATGCATGCACACACAGGGACCCTAATTCTCAATGTGAGGCCATGCAAAGCAACAGAGACGCCAATACTGGATTCTTGGGGAACTCTGATTCTTGGCATATGCTAGAGGGCTCTGATTTTCAACACACTCCAGGGGTATCTCTGTTTCAGCTCAATGCAGACGGGGCCCCTGATTCTAAGTGCGCACACAAGGCCACACTGAGTGCCGTAAACATTGACTCTGAGCGAGACTGGTTCCCACCAACTGATGACAACCAAACATCTTAGTGTCATACATCTTCAGTGACACTAGAATGGTGAGACGCGCCCACTGCACACAGCCCAGTCCACACAATTCGATGTTTGAACCTTCTGGAGACAATCACAATAGGGAGATGACATAATCGCCAGAGGAAAGAAAATGAGGAGTCACCAAGAAAGGAAATTAGTGAAATTAAAGCATGCAACATGACAGAAAGATAATTCAGAGTAATGGTTGTACAATTCATTCACTGGATGGATGAGAAAATTAACAACCTATGCAAGAATCAGGAAAAAATGAAAAGTGATATAGCTACAATCAAAAACACCATGGAAGGTTTCAACAACAGACTAGAAGAAGCAGAGGACTGAATAAGTCAGTTAGAAGATAAGGTACAGAAACAAGCTCAATCTGAACAGCAACTGGAGAAAAAAACTTAAAAAGCAGGAAGAGAGCCTAAGGGAGCTTTGGGACAACATGAAATGAAGTAACATACGCATAATAGGGCTGCAAGAAGGACAAGAAGAGCAGCAAGGATTAGAGCATCTATTTGAAGAAATAATGACAGAAAACTTCCCAGATATGGGGAAGCAAAAAGTTACATAGGTATAGACAGTCCCAAGGAATATGAATTCCAAAAGACCCACACCAAGACATATCTTAATAACGTTGGCAAATGTACAAGACAAAGAGAGAATCTTAAAGGCTGCAAGGGAGAGTCAGAGAGTTACATACAAACTATCCCCCATCAGATTATCAAATGATTTCTCAACAGAAACACATCAAGCTAGAAGGGAATGGAAGGAGGTATACAAAGCATTACAAAGCAAAGGACTGAATCCAAGAATACTCTATTTAGCAAGACTATCAATCAAAATTGAAGGGGAAATCAGGATCTTCGCAGACAAAAAAAAAAGCTAAAGGAGTTTATCAGTACCAAGTCAGCAATGCAAGAAATGCTAAAGGGAATGCTGTAAAAAGAAGAAATAAAAAGGTAAGAAAGAACACAGGCACAAAAATAGAAATGATGTCAAACAAGTACTTTTTAATAATAAAGTTAAATGTAAACGGACTAAATGCTCCAATCAAAAGACATCGAGTGGCTGAATGGATAAAAAGACATTACCCATATATATGCTGTCTACAAGAGACCCACCTCAGAACAAGAGACTCACACAGACTGAGAGTGAAGGAATGGAAAAATATCTTTCAGGCAAATGGAAAGGAAAAAAAAAAAGCTGGGGTAGCGATACTTATATCAAACAAATTAGACCTCAAAGTGAAGGCCATAACAAGAGACAAGGAAGGTCATTTCCTAATACTAAAGGGATCGATACAAGAGGGTATAACCCTGATAAACATATATGCACCCAATGCAGGAGCAGCTAAATACATAAAAAAAAAACTCCTGGAAGATATCAAGGGAGAGATCAACAACAATACAATCATAGTAGGGGACTTAAACTACACCACTGACATCACTGGATAAATCCTCTAAACAAAAAATAAGCAAAGAAACAGCAATCCTAAATGACTCACCAGATCACATAGACTTAATTAACATCTTCAGAATATTTCATCCCAAAGCCACAGAATATACATTCTTCTCAAGCGCACATGGGACATTTCAAAAATAGACCACATATTGGGTCACGAGCAATCTCCCTAAATTCAAGAAGATTGAAATCATACCAAGCATCTTCTCATATCACAATGGCATAATATTAGAAATAAACTACAACAAAAACAATCCAAAAAACTCAAACACTTGGAAGGTGAATAGCATGCTATTAAGCAATGATTGGGTTACCAATGAGATCAAAGAAGAAATTTAAAAAACTCTGGAAGCTAATGACAATAAAAGCACAACAATCCAAAATCTATGGGACACAATGAAAGCAGTCCTGAGAGGGAAGTTTACAGCTATACAGGCCTACCTCAAAAAAACAAGAAAAAAATGATAGTAAATCATCTAACTCTACAACTCAAAGAATTATAAAGAGCACAACAAAACAAGCCCAGAGTGAGCAGAAGGAAGGAGATAATAAAGATCAGAGCATAAATAAGTGACATAGAGACCAAAAAAAAAAAAAAACCCCAATATAAAAGATCAACGAAACCAAGAGCTGGTTCTTTGAAAGGATAAACAAGATTGATGGACTGTTAGCCAGGCTCACCAAAAAGCAAAGAGAGAAGACACAAATAAACAAAATCAGAAATGAAAGAGGAGAAATAACAACAGAAATTCAAAGAATTATTAAAAAGTACTATGAACAACTCTACTCCAACAAACTAGACAACCTGGAGGAAATGGACATATTCATAGAAAAATACAACCTTCCAAAACTCAATCAGGAAGAATCTGAAAATCTCAATAGGCCAATAACTATGGAAGAAATTGAAGCAGTCATCAAAAAGCTCCCAGCAAACCGGTCCAGGACACAAAAACAGCGGCAGTATAGGCAGAGATATCCAGTGACTTGTCTGGGAACAGATAGAGTGAACGGCTGAAACGAGTAGCATCCAGCCCTAATTGGCAGTGGAGATCGAGCTGGGAGACAGCCTGCAGCTGGGTAAGGCAGAAGTCTCCTGAGAGAGGTAAAATCAAGGCTTTGGGAAAGATATTCTGCCAGACCTGAGCCCTGAGGATCTGAAAGTCTCCCCATGGCACTGGCGCTGGCACCGGCATTGGCACCCAGCACTGTCTCCTGAGACTGGCGCAGTGGAAAGAGGGTCTATGGAACTGCTCCTCAGCAGGGGATTCTAGATCTGGGTTCACAATCAGGAAAGGGCTGGGGTGTGTGGGCAGGAGAGAAGCGTGCCACCCTTGAAGTGATTTCTACATCTGGGTCCACAGTCAGTAAAGACTGAAGTGTGCCAGCAGGAGAGGCGCGCAAGGGCACAGCCTCTCCCGCCTCTGTAGCTGGTGCCTTTCTACATTGAGCCTTGTTCATAGGGCCTTTCGGACACAGACACTTACCCGTGTTACCCGTGTTTCGGACACAGACACTTACCCGTGGCTGGAGTGTGGGAGAAGGTGCTGAATTGTGGAATCTGGAGGGGGGGGCGGTCCAGGAGAGATGGCAGTGAGTTTGGTGCTGACTCATGCCACAGCCTGGGCTCTGGGCAGTCATTGTGCTCTGAAGAGACAACTCCTCCCTCCAGTATCCAGGCAACTAATATAGCCACACCCAGATTCCACCCTGAACAGTAAAAAGGATTAAAAAAAAAGAAAACCCTAAACAGTCCCAGAGAGTCCAAAGAGACTGGTCTAAAGAGAAACTTTTAGTCCCAGCAATCGGATCCTGAGAAACACAACAGTACAGAAGACTGGGATCTTAAGCCAGCCAAAGGAACATTTTACTTCTTCATTTTTATTTTATTTTTTATTATTACTTTGTTACCTTTCCATTTTTTTCTTTCTTTTTTTCTTTGCTTTCCTGTTTTTTTTTTGTTGCTTTATTTTCTATTTCTCTTCACTTTATTTTTCCATCACTCTATTTTATTTTATTATTTTTTTGCTATTTTTATACCATTTTTGAAATCAAATTTTTTGTAAATTTATTTTTTTCCTTTTCTTTCATTCTCTTTCCTCTTATCCACCCATCCCCTTTCTATTTCCTCTATACTTCCAAGATCCTCCCCGTATTCCTTCAATTCTTAACCTTATCTTTTATATATAACCTCAGCATCTACAGATTCTGCTCCCATCTTCTCTGCTGGGGGTGGTCACTTATAGTGGGGTTATTATTGTCGTGACTATATCCTGGTCCCTTTTATCCTGTCTGGCCAGGTGCTAGAGAGTGAATCTCACAACCAGACACCTATAGAGGAAACTCCATTCACAAATGGGTCAACAATACCCCAGACCCAACTGCAGACGCAGAAAGAAGGTGACAGTGAGGGAGAGAGTGTAAGTCAGTGAGGGACCAAAGGAGGAGTGTGTGGTCATATGGAATGTGCGTGTGTGTATGTGAGTGAGGCACAGATGGATCCCGCAGTGGCCTGGCTAAACAGGCTTTCTTAACTAGGCAGCCTCTGCTACTGTTGTAAACAGTTCCAGGAGGACAGCTCATCCTCATAGGCCTAGTGTTTTTAAGGGGAGAGCTGCTGTAACTGGGAGCCAGACCTCACCCCCACCCAGGGTGCCCTCAGATAACACCTGGGACTCTTCAGTCACCCCTGCCAGGGACCTGCTAGTTCACAGTCAACCAGTCTCCAGCCACCCTGGGTGCAGGCTCCTGTGAATTCTGAAGCATGCTCTCCTCTGACCGGTCCAACACCTTAGCCCAAGGCACTGCAACCACACAAGCAGTAGACACCCCTGTGAGCAGCCCACCTCTGTCCAAGGAGAAGCAGCTCCATGACCAGCCTGCCCCAGGCCTAAGAGCAGAAGCCTCATGTGGCAGGCCCCTGTTCAAAGATTAGCAGCTGTGTGAGCAGCCTGTTCCCCAGTCCAAGGAGCAGCATCCATGTGAGCAGCCTCACTTTTGTCTTAGGAGCAGCCCACACTAATCCAAGGAGCATCAGCCAAAAGCAGTCTGCATCTGTCTGATGAGCAGCAGCTGGGTGAGCATCCCACCTCTATCCAAGGAGCAGGAGTCACAAGCGCAGCTTACTCCCACCTAAGATGCAGAAACCATGCAAGCAGCCCATCCCCCATTTGAGAACCAACAATTGAGCAAGCAGCCCACACCCATATGAGGAGCAGGCGCCCTGTAAGCAACCTGCCCTTGTCCAAACAGCTACAGCCTCATGAGCGAGCTGCTCCATCTAAGAAAAGCAGCAGTGTGCAGCCAGCCTAGATCCAAGGAGCAGGAGCCACATGATTAGCCCACCTCTGTCCAAGGAATTGCAGCTGTGTGAGCAGCTTCCCTTACCAGCCAGAGACACCACTCCTGCTAACAGCATTTACCAGAGGAGCCACTGTCATCTGAGGAGCAGCCACATTGAGGAACAACTGCAGCCTGAGGAACCACCGCCACCCAAGGAGCTGCCCCTGCACGACTCAACATCTAGATCAGTAAGTGAGACCAAAAATGGGTAGACAAAAAAACCCACAAAGAAAAGAAAAGGAGGAATTGCCAGAAAAGCAGCTAAGTGAAACAGATGCATGCAATGTGTCAGAAAAAGAATTCAGAATAAGGGTCCTAAAGTGCATAAATCGGATGGAGGAAAAAAAATCAACAACTTATGTAAGAATCAAGAAGAAATGGATGAAAAAATCAATATCTTATGTAAGGATCAAGAAGAAATGAAGGGTGATATAGCTGCAATGAAGAACACCATGGAAAGTTTCAGCAGTAGATTAGGAGAAGCGTTGGATCAAATTAGCGAATTAGAAGACAGGGAAGCAAAACACACCCAAATTGAACTGCACTTAGAGAAAAAAATTAAAAGACAGGAGCCCTAACCAGTTTGGATCAGTGGATAGAGTGTTGGCTTGTGGACTCAAGGTGTCCCAGGTTCGATTCCAGTCAAGGACATGTACCTTGGTTGTGGGCACATCCCCAGTAGAGAGTGTGCAGGAGGCAGCTGACTGATGTTTCTCTCTCATCGATGTTTCTAACTCTCTATCCCTCACCCTTCCTCTCTGTAAAAAAAAAATATCAATAAAATATATGAAAAAGAAAGACAGGAGGATAGCCTAAGAGAGCTATGGGACAACATGAAACAAAACAGCATATGAATAATAGGAGTTCCAGAAAAACAGGAAGAGGAACAAGGATTAGAAAATATATTTGGGAGAAACAAGATGGCGGCATAGGGTAGACACCGTATATGCAGCTGTGAACAACTATTTCAGAAAAACCACGAGAAGAACACACGGACACCACTCGCACCCACAGGACGGCTGGCTGAGTGAAAATCCTACAACCAGAGAAGAGTCTGAGACTCAGAGCAGCAGCGGAAGCAAAGTACAGAGGTACGGAGGCGCGCACAC
>PVJC01024794.1:0-25284 GCA_004026665.1 Murina feae | reverse complement strand
CCAGCAGGTAGACACACACAGGAGGACTGCTCCGAGCCTCTGATGCGGCTGGGGGCAGGTCCCCAGTGGCCACACACACACACACACACACACACACACACAGAAGGCGCCTGGCAGACTGGGGCCATCATAGGATATCCACTGAGGGGTCCCAGACTGTGAGAGGGCACAGGCCAGGCTGAGGGACTCCCTCCACCCCAAGTGCACAAATTTTTGTGCACCGGGCCCCTAGTCTAATCTAATAAAAAAGTAATATGCAAATTGATCCTCACTCCATTATACCCACGAGCCATGCCCACAAGCCACGCCCACCAACCAATCAGGAGCAAATATCCAAAGTAACTCAACTAAGATGGCAGCAGCCACGGAGCTGGAGTTGCCTGGGGCAATGGAGGAAGCCAGGGCCCTGTGGGCCCTAAGCTCTACTCAAGGCTAAAAAGTTTCAATTATAGAAGATAAACAAACCCCAGATACCTGCTTCCAGCCAGGCACCCCAGTAGGGACCCAAACCCTGAAGGGGCTGTGGGCAGCCTGAAATGGTTCTTTGCCCCTCACCCAGTCTGACCAGGCACCCCAGTAGGGGCCCTGCACCCTGAAGGGAATGTGAGCAGCCTGAAACGGCCCTCAGCCCCTCACCCAGGCTGGCCAGGCACACCAACAGGTGGACAGCCCCCGAGGGATCCCAGACTGCGAGAGGGCACAGGCCAGGCTGAGGGACTGCCCCCCCCCCAAGTGCACAAAGTTTTGTGCACCAGGCCTCTAGTATATATAATAAAAGCCTAAGCAACCATTACAGCAGAACAACCAGAACGACCAGTCACTATGATGCACACTGACCACCAGGGGGCATATGCTCAATGCAGGAGCTGCTCCCTGGTGGTCAGTGGTGTGCTTCCACAGGGGGAGCACCACTCAGCCAGAAACCAGGGCTCATAGCTGGCAAGTGCATCAGCGGTGGTGGGAGCCTCTCCCACCTCTGCGGCAGCACTAAGGAGCAGCAAGCCAAGCGGATAAGGAGCAATGAGCAGGCAAGTGGGATCCCAGACTACGAGAGGGATGTCCAACTGCCGGCTTAGGCCCAATCCCTGAGAGGCGTGGGCCTACGCTGGCAGGCAGACATCCCCCGAGGGGTCCCAGCCTGCAAGAGGGCACAGGTCAGGCTGAGGGACATGCCACACACACACACACACACACACACACACACACACAAACACAAACACATGAATTTCATGCACTAGGCCTCTAGTATGGATATAAAGATGTTTCCTGAGTCATGACAGTGCACTTAAAGATGTAGGTCAACTTGATCTGTAGCTCTGTCTCCTTTCTTGGTGATAACCTGGCTCTACTCCCCTCTGGGTGTCACTCCATCCTCAGGATGGAGGTGAGACAGTGGCTGAAGTTGTGATATCACATCTGGCCACAGTAACATCAGAGAAAGAGAAGGTATTGGTCCTATAAGCCAGAGAGTGGGAAGAACTTCCTCAGCAGCTCATAGCAAACCATTCATCTCATTGATCCATCCTGGGTCACACGCCCATTCTCCAGTCAATAGCTGTCACCAAGGGAATGCCACATGCTGACTGGCCTAAGCCTGAACTCCCGAGCCAGTCACTGGCATGGGTCAGGAGATTATTGTGATTGCCTGAAACCAGCAGTACTCAGACTTTTATTCTCAAGACCCCAGAGAGGGCTCCGACGAGCTTTTGTGAGGATTATATTTATTGATGTTTACTATTTTAGAGCTTAAAACTGAAAAAGATTAAATATTTATCCATTTAAAAATAACAATAAAGCCATTGGACATGCTAGTATGAATAACACACTTTATGAGTAATAACCATGCTTCCCAAAGTGCAAAAAAAAAAAAAAAATGTTAGTGAAATGAATGGCATCATTTTATACTTTCGCAAATCTCTTAAGTCTGGCTCCCCGGAAAACGGCAGGATTCTCACACCTGCTTCTGCACTCGGGCGGTTGCCACATGTTCTTTGGGTTGTGTCTGAAGAAAACCCAGCCTCGTGCAGATGTGCAGTGGGGCACAGGGGCCCTCACAGACCTCCTGTGCAGATCTCAGGGACCCCAGCGGTCCTCAGAACATACCCGGATGACCACTTGCTTAAACTAACCAGGAGCTGGCCAGGGTCAGGTCCAGCTCTACCTTGGGAGGCTTGCACAGGTTTTGAAGAGACACCCTGCTATCCAGTTCACAGAGCTAACAGTCACCCCCACGTCTTAGGCTTGTTGAGAGAGAACCAGAGGCTCAGCAAGCAGTGTCTGTGAGTGAGAAGAACTGCAGGGGAGCGCAGGTGAAAGCAATGATCCATGACCCAGATGTGCCGACGTCTCAGTTCCGTGCCCCAGGGTCCCTCCACCCACACATCCATCTGCCATTCTTGCTAGCATTTCCGGAAGCAAAGGCATATCATGGTAATTGCTACAGAAAGAGAAATGGGGTGTTTTTCTCAGATGAGGAGGAGCACATGAGTCTCCCAGGTCAGAATGAGAGGCAGGAGCATGAGCTGGCACCGGTGGGGGGTCAGGGCAAGCTCAGACCTGCTGATGGTCCCACCACGGGCAGAGCTGGGGAGCTCCTGCTCAGCACTGGCCGTGCGGCTGGAGTGAGATACAGCCCAGGATCTCGAAGCCAAAGCAGGGCATCCGATACTGACACCTGGTCAGCGGGCTGGGGCTGGGGATTGGAGGCTGAAAACTGAGTGGCATCAGGAGGTCAGAGCAGGACAGGAGAGAGCAGGGCGGCTTTGGCGATGATGTTTAGGTCAGAGAGCCTCGGCCTCGCTGGAGCCTGTGCACGTGTTTTTGGCTGGATGAATGACCCAACATTCTTATCCCTAAAAAATAATCAATAAATAACTTTGGTTATTTTTAAATGGATAAATATTTCATCTTTTTTTTCAGTTTTAAGCTCTAAAGTAGTAAACATCGATCAATATAATCCACACAGAAGCTTGTCGGAGTTCTGTCTGGGGGCTTGAGAACAAAAGTCTGGGGGGCAGGAGGGGGGTGGACTGGGCAGAGAGCGGGTATCAGCAAGTCCTGGTGCAAGGGAAAAGTGATAGAGGGAGAAGTGGCCACAGGACAGTCCCAGTTCAAGGGTCTAAGAGGGTGGCACTTGCACCCCCAGCATCTGGCACATGGCACATAGTGGCTGCTCTAGAACTGTCGGCTGGATGAATGACCCCGTATTCTTATCCCTGAAAACGATCTAAATGTCCCAGCATTTCCGATGCTTCTACATCCTGGTGCCCCTGGTCCCAGGAGTGGTACAGAAAGCCTCCAGCTGACAGTGTGTTTGGATTGAGCACTTGCTTTCCCCAACCCCAGGCCATGGAAGGAGCCTTGCTCTGCAGATGGGGAGACACTGGTTCCAGCCCCAGCTCTGCACTAGGTTGCGGTGTCATTCAGGGTCTGTCACTTTCCCCCGTGGAGTCTCGGGTCTCGGGGGGACCCCTGAGGATATGTGCTGAACGAGGGACTCAGAATTCTAACGGCAAGGAACACGGAATGTCCCTCTAGGTCAGGCTCACGAGTGGGGGGCAGGGAAGGGGGTAGACAGCCGAGGGCCAGGGCCCTTGGGGACTTCAGGCTGAGGCCACACCCAGTGGTGTGTTCCCTCTGGGCCCTGGTCACCCTCTTGTAGAGCCCTTTACCCTGGAGAACTCGCTATTGGACAAAGCCTCCCCCCGGGGTTTTAGGGGTTGGTTGATGCTGCCGGTAGCCAAGCCCCTGAACTTGTGTGGGCCACCAAGAAGGATCGGAAGGAAGGAAGCCACTGGCGGTCCAGGCTCCATCTCCCTTCCCTGCCTGCGGGCCTGGGAGGGGGTGTATGGTTCCACTGCACCTGTGTAGGCCAAGCCTGTTGGGTGCTGTAACTACTTACACGACTTCCTACCCATGTGGCCAGTATCAGGGCCCCAAGGGAACTGAGAGGGGGTACAGTGTTATAGTGAAGATCATGAAGCCAGATTTGAACGCCCCGCTCCCAGGCATTCCCTCCCCACTTCTCCCCTCCTCTCTCCTCCTTCCTCTCCCCTCTCCTCTCCCCCTTCTCTCCCCTCCTCCCCCCCTCCTGCCTCTCCCTCTTCCTTGTCTCCTCCCCTCCCCTCCCCTCTCCTCCTCCTCTAGGCCCCTGTAAAGGACCCAAGGTCCACAACCACCTTCTCCCTCAGGGGCTGCAAGCAGCGGCTTAAGAAGCGCTTTCCGATTTCACTCTCCCTTTGTGGCCCCGGATTTCCGCCTGGGCATTCAGAGTGACGGGTTGCCATGCCCTCTCCACCCTGCCAACAAAAGCCAGCCTAATCCTGCCTTCCTGTGGCCCCTCCATCCTCAGAGTCCCGTCTCTCTCCCCACATCCTCCTCCCCTGCTCCAGCCCCGTGGCTGCTCTCAAAGCAGCCTGTGGGGCTTGGGCCCAGTTCCTCAGGAAGGCCTGGGGTGGCTGGGGAGGCCGAGCCTGGTGGCCCCGGGCTCTGGGCCACACCGTGTTGGCTCACCCCATGGCTGCACCTTGGAGCGTCCTGCCCCGGATCCCTGTGTGGGGTTTGTGAAGATGTGGTGGCCGCCAAGAGGAGGGAACAGCCAGAAACTCCAGGGTCCAAGTTCTGCCCCCAAACCTAGCACTGCTTCTCCGGGAGCCATCGTCCCCGTCACCCGAGCTCCGAGAGCTCCCCGGGGAGGGGTCCTGTACTCTCCAGCTGCGCGTGGGGCAGGTGAGAGCTCTGGCGCTTCCCTCGGCTCTGCCAGTTTGCATGAGTTGAAGCCATGGGTGCCTCTGTTTCACCAACTGAAAAGTGGGTACAAGAGTAGGAAGTCCGTCTGGCTTCCTCTGTTGCCTAGAAACGGGACGCGCTGGGGGGAGAGGGTTGCCGGAGGGTCTTCCAGGGAAGAAAGTCTGACCCCACGCTGTGATGCCAGGGTCGCAGGCAGTGTCCAGGTGGGGATGGTGCACAAACTGCCCACAAGGTTACGCTCCACGCATAACTGAGCATCTGCTCTGCACCAGGCCCTGTCCTAAGGGCCAGGACACATGCTGACAAGACACAGGTGGCCGCTGTCAGGCAGTGAGCATGTCACCAGTGGTCTCAGAGACACGTGTGCTGTGATCAGAAGAAATCATAGTGATCCGTTGGGGACAATTAAGGGGAGGGGTTGCTTCCGGTCATGTGTGGGAATGGCCCCACTCAAGAGCTGGCATCTGACTGAGTCCTGAATGGGGATAAGGCCCTGGGCACAGCTAGGACAGGATAAGCACACTCCAGAGAGAAAGTACAGCACGTGTCAAGGCCCTGGGGTCAGAAGCAGCTTGGCTCAGCCAAGAGTTAACAAGGCCAGTGAAAATTAGTGAATTAAGTCGTAAGTGGGAAGGGCCCAGCCGGTGTGGGTCAGTGGTTGAGCATCGACCCAGAAGGTCACGGTTCAGTTCCTGGTTCAGGGCACAGGCCTGGGTTGCAGGCTCAATCCTCAACAGGGGGTGTGCAGGAGGCAGCTGATTCATGATTCTCTCATCATTGATGTTTTTGTCTCTCTCCCTTCCTCTCTGAAATCAATTTAAAAAAAACTTTTTTTTCTTAAGTGGCAAGGGATGGAGCTGGGATGACGGGGTGTGGGCAGGGGATAGATTTATGCAAGATCAGGAGTTCAGAGTTTATGCAACAAGTTATAGGAAGTGAGTGGAGGGGTCTAGGCAGGGCGTCACATGGTTATAAGTCCTGCTTTTGGGTGGAGACTGGATGGAGAAGGAGTGAGATGGAGGCAGAGAGGCCAGAGAGAGAGATGGTCCCAGAGAGGGAAGATGGCACCCAGCTCAGGGCAGCAGCGGCCAGGGTGGGAAGAAGCTGCTTGATTCGATATCATGTGGCAGTGAAACCAAGGGCACTTGATAGTGGATGGGTCCATCCAGGTCATACCCTGAGAACAGCCACAGGGAGTCCAAGGTCAAGGTTATTGGGATGTGGCCCTGGAACCAGGGGATCCCCTTTCTTTGGGGCCCTGCAAGGATCCCACAAATAAAACCGGAGAAACAACTCACACTGTGTGTGTGAGGTGTATGTAGTACACACACTGAGGCAGCTCTTCAGCAGGCGGGCTACATATGTCAGGACCCAGCACAGCACACAGCACCCGGGAAGCCCACGCTAGCAGTTATGGTCACCTGTGTGCCCTTCAGCTCACCGCCTGTTCGAGGATGCCGAGAGCAGGCAGGGACTGGACATCCACAGATGGACGTGAGTCTCGGTAGCTTGAAAATCTGAGGTTCTGAGAACTACATTTTTCATTGTCCGTGTTATTTCTAAGGGGAGCCTAATTTTTCTAAGGAAAAATACAGGTTGTTTAACCAGCTTCACCGACATTTCGGAAAATGGCATCGTTCAGCCCCGATGAATACAGTGGAAGTTCTCGTACAGAAGGACTCCGTGCCGGGAAGGTGGGGCCACCAGGCCCACCCGCAGGGAATGAAGGGGATGGGCAGGTGGACCCTCAGAGCAGAAGATGTCCCGTTCTCGCTGTGGTTGGTCTAGGAAACTGAGACAGTTGTCCTCATAGACACACAAATGATGATTTTTTAAATTTGCACCTCCTCCCTCCCATCTCCTCCTCTACCTACTGTGACTCTTTCGTCACCTACTCATGACACCGGGCATAGGAAATAGAAGAAAAAGCAAAAAACAATGCTGACAGCACCTCCATGCTTCTTAACTCAAACACAGGATTCAACATGTACATGTCAAGGACAGAGGCTGTGAAGGCAGGTTTGTTGGGCGGCCCGTGCAGACTTCCCCGTCGTCCCAGCCATGCGGCTGGGCAGCCCAGTGGGGGGCACCCTGCTCTCGGCCAGGCAGGCTCCTCCTTGGGCTGAGTGCGGGGCTGAAAGGCAAGGGCACCACGCTCCCCTCCAGCTCTGGGTCCAGGCTCCATAAAACGTTGCTCTGTTTGAAAATCAGTTTCAAAACATTACACTAGAAACAAAATGAAATGCAAATAATTTAATCTAAAATATCACCATCGCACGAGTCTAATATTAATAGGCCACACCTATTGACTTCTTACTCTGTGGCAGATGCTGCTCTGAGTGCTTCACGTGTATGCACTCACTTGGTCTGATGAGGAGGCAGTGTTGTTGTCCCATTTCACAGATGAGGAAACTCAAGGCCTGGGGGTAAGCTGTCTGTTAAAGGTCATGCAGCCAGGGCAGGATTCTGTCTTAATGTCTTCTTGTTCCCAGTGCCTGGCACCCAGTAGGCACCCAGGCAACGTGTATACTCCTGGCTGGTCAACTGGTTGGTTAGTTGGGTGACTAGCTCACTGGACTGGTGAAGCAGTACAATGGTTAGGGGCCCAGCACAGCCAGGTTTCCAGCCTCAGCACAGTCACTTCTAAACTGTACGGCCTTGTGGAACTTACACCACCACCACCGCGCCCCACGTGCCTCAGTTTTCCTCATTCGTAAGAGGCCCATGGGAGTCGCTCCACCTTGGGTTGCGCATTGAGGAGATACAATGCATGTGAAAACCTCCTGCGTGGTAGGTGCTTAGCAACGGTTGCCACCACGCTGAGTTCCAGCTGTCCGCGCAGCTTTGCAACCCAGTTGTAGACATGGGACACCTGACCACTCGCCTGGACATCTGCTTGCAGGATGGCAAACGTGAGCTCACACTCCAGGCAGCAGCACAGGCAGCCCTGTGTGTGCTGCGTGTCAGGCGCTGGAGACACCTCTGCTCAGGTCCCTCCAGATGCGAATGGAGTTGTTTCCGCCCACCGGGGTAAGAGCATCCTCCTGCAGGTGCCCCGGCCCCACAGTCAGCTGTTCTCCAAGGGGCAGGACATGCACTTTGAGTAGAAAAACTGCTGCTGGCTTGTCTCGCCGTCACCTGTGAAAGGGGACCAGGCAAGGGCCTGTGTTGGAGGAAGGTCTCCCAGGCCTGCATCCAGGGCATCTCCCAGGGTCTGCGAACCAAGCATTAATGACAAGAAGGCACCATTCCTCCTGCAGACTTTTAGCAAGGAAATAACCCACCACATTCTGACCGGTTTGGCTCAGTGGATAGAGCGTCGGCCTGCGGACTGAAAGGTCCCAGGTTCAATTCCTGGATGTGTACCTTGGTTGCGGGCACATCCCCAGTGGGGGAGTGTGCAGGAGGCAGCTGATCGATGTTTCTCTCTCATCAATGTTTCTAACTCTCTATCTCTCTCCCTTCCTCTCTGTAAAAAATCAATAAAATATATTTTAAAAAAATAATCCATCACACAAAGTCATCTTGCCAGTAACTGCCCCGTGGAGGACGAGCGACCCCCAGGACGTGACCTAAGACTCTGCAGCTCAGTGTGTGGCACTCGAGCGTGTGGTCCCTGGACCCACAGCACGAGCATCTCCTGGGAGCTTGTCAGAAAAGCAAAACCTCAGACCCACCCCAGAACCTGCATTTTACCCGCATCTCCAGGAGACGCCCCTGCAAGGTGGGAGCAATGTCCTCCGAGGGCCACCTGAGTTTAAGCATCGCTCTGGGCACAGAGACCCGGGCATGGTTGCTCTGCCCGGGCACGTCCTGGTGCTTCCGGAAGGAAGTGTCCTCGGAGCTGGGTGGGCGGGTGCTTAAAGGCAGTGGAGAGGAGAACCCTCCAGGCGGTAGACTGGGGCAGCAGGGGATGAGTGATCGGCCGTGTAGGTGTTCAAGAGCATGGGTGGGGCTGGCCTGGGGTTCAAGAACTGCCCCTGGAAGATGCATTTCCCGAAGCCTGGGTCAGTGTTTTCTCCCCTGAGTGGGGGCTCCATTCCTCTACCCCTGGCGGTCCCCAGCGCCGATGGGCCCACACAGGACACACAGGGCGCCTGCTCTCACGAGTGCTGTGCCGTGGCCCTTGCTCCCTGTGATGGTGACCCTCGGTGAGATGTCGCAGCTCCGTGCCAGCGCTGTGCTGGGCACCTCCCTGCTTTATTTCGTTTATTCCTGACCGGAATGGAACCATGACCTCCTAAGCCACACAGGCTGGGCTTTTTCATTTATTCTTGAGGACAGCTCTCTGAGAAGGTTCTGGAGAGGCCAAGTGGTGATGCCTGGTTCCACCACCCACATTTGTTCCTCATTTGCAATGTCCTTGGGAAAGTGACAGCTGATTTACTTACCCACATCTCGAAGTTTCCTCTTCTGTGGAATCCTACCTAATAAAGAGGGGAATATGCTAATTGACTGTCATGACCTCACAAAGATGGCAACACCCACAGCCAATAAGGAGAGAATATGCTAATTGACCCTCACACCATCACAAAAATGGCAGCGCCCACAGCCAATAAGGAGGGAATATGCTAATTGACTGTCACACCCTCAAAGATGGCCACAACTACAGCCATAAGATGGTAGTGCCCAGTCCCCTAAAGCCCCCAGCCACCCAGGGCCAGCCTGAGGCACAGGCAAGCCTCGGATGGTGACTGCCCAGCCGCCCAGGGCTGGCCCGAGGCGCAGGTAACCAGGGCCAGCCGAGGCTTGTGCTGCTGGCAGTGGCAGCAACAGAGGTGTGATGGGGTGTTGCATTCCCCTGATCGCCTGTCACCTACTGCCCCTGAGGGCTTCCGGACTGTGAGAGGGGCAGGCTGGGCTGAGGAAGGGACCCCTCCTCCACTCCCCCGCTCCAGTGAATGAATTTTTTATGCACCGGGCCTCTAGTCTATATATATAAAAGTCTAAGCAACCATCCAATCATTCCACTGTCTGACCAGTGGCTATGACGCACACTGACCACCAGGGCAGATGTTCCAACCGGTAGCTATGATGCACACTGACCACCAGGGGGCAGATGCTCAACGCAGGAGCTGCCGAGCTGGAGTAACTTGGCATTTGCAGTTCTGGGATGACGCACCCAGAACCAGAGAGGAGGGAGCCTGATTCCAGGGTGTGTCACCCAAGAACCACCCCCTCACAATCCAGGACCCCTCGGGGGATGTCGGAGAGCTGGTTTCGGCCCGATCCCCGCAGGCCAGGCCGAGGGACCCCACCTGTTCACAAACCTATGCACCAGGCCTCTAGTGGAAATAAAAATAGGATGCACTTCTTAAGGTTGCTGTGAGGATTAACCACATCACAGCCAGTTGGTGCCTTGACATATGGTAGGTGTTACCTGTGGCAACTGGTGTTAGTCTTATTAGCCCCATTGATTAGAGGAGTAAACCAGACTCTGAGAACTTCAGTGACTCCTCGAAGGTTCATTTTACTCCACTCCCTGGAAAGGACCCCCCAAGGACTGCCCTCTCTCCCTCACTTAGCTGGGAGACCCTTACTTCTGTCCACCGTCCCCTCCTCTAGCCCCATGCCCCTGCTTCCCATCCACCTCTGCTCCCACCAGCAGAAAGCACGTCCCCTCTGGTGTGCGCCTCTGAGCCTGCTGCTGCCACCGCACCTCACTTTACCTGCTTCTAACATTCATGACGGACCTTGCATCACGAGTGGCTGTCACGGCATCTGCTTCCTCATGAGTGGCCTCACGGGAGTGCGTCGGGCCCTTGGCAGGTACAGGGAAGGCCTTGGACTGCAGGGCGGGCAGGGGCCTTCCCGGGCGTGGGGACCCACCCTCTCGGGACCCTGTTCCTGGCCGGGAGCTCCTGGCGTCTCTCCATTCAGCTCAGGGTTTCTCAGCCTCAGCGTTGCTCGCACGCAGGCCTGGATAACTTCTCGTTGAGCCCACTGTTTGGTACCCTGTAGGGTGCCTAGCAGCATCCCTGGCCTCGACCCACTAGATGCCAGTGGCACCCCCTCCCTGATGTTGGCCACCAAAAATGTTTCCAGGCACAACCAAATGTCCCCTGGAACAAAACTGCCCCCAAGTTGAGAACCACTGATAACCAGAATTTCCCCCTGGTGACCAGGATGGGAGGGTGACTTCATGGTGGGAGGCTGTGTGTGTGTTTTGCGGGGGGGGGGGGGGGGGGGGGGGGGGGGGGGGCAGGGGGGCGTGAAGTCCGTGTGCAGGGAGCTCACACAGGCCAGAGAGGGTGCCGTGCCTCGCTCCTGCCAGCACTGCTGGGGGGAAATGTGGTCCAGCTTTTGCCAGATCCTGAAAGTGTTCACGAGGAGCCAGAAATCCCATCTTTTATGTGAAATCCCCTGATTCTTAAAATGTTGGCGACTCGTGTGAATTTTTAAAAACACTGTGGGAAAAACAAAATATGCCTGTGAGCCCAACAGGGGCTGCCGTCTGCCAGTATTGCAGCCTTCCCTGTACGCCCACTTCCACCCTCGAGGCGGCCCCCCCCATCCCGGAGCCCGCGGTCCCCATTCTCTTTGCAGTGGTTTGCGCCTTAGAAACCATGAACACGCCCCGGGCGAGGCCTCTGAACCAGACAGCGCCTGCCCACGTGGGTCACTCTGTCCCCCGTCTGAGGCCCACTTCCACGAAGTCGGAGGGCTCTGAATTCCTAAGGGAGAGAGACTCTGGGAAGTGCCCAGGAAGGGCTGGAGAAACCTGAGCTTGTGCCAACACGGGCATCGGTTTCCTGTGTGACCTCGGGCAGTCGCTCCCCCTCTCTGGGCGTCCGTCTCCTCCTTGGTCGGATGTGTGCAGGATGAAGAAAGAGGACGTTGAAAGCATGGTCTCTGCTCCTGGAACTTGGATGAGCATTTCCCCTTGGCAGTGCCAAGTGCCAACTGGGTTGCCCAGTGCCCGGCGGGCATCCTTGTCCTCACACTGACCTGGGCAGGGACACGCTGGCTCTGCCTCCCAGCTCAGGCCCTGCATCTCAGAGTGGGGAGTCTGGGCCGTCCCTGGCGGACTCTCTCCTCTGAACAATGAGGTTGTTGGTGCTGAAGGCTGCTCCAGGGGTAGAACCAATACCCACATCTCCTGACTCCCCGTCCAGTGCTCCTCTGACCTAATACATTGGCATCTCCCAGGAGTGGGCACTAGTGAGATGTGCAAGAGAAAGAGATAGACAGACGGACCCTGGACTGCACTGCCTCTGCCTGGAGCCACCTGTGGCCTCAGGACAGTGGGGTGAACTGGGTGCCTGGAGCACCCAGGCGGGTCACTTACCTGAGCAAGGGAGGCAGGGGGAGGCAGTAAGGGGCAGTGGGCATGACAGGGTGGGTGGCACACTGTTTCCATGTGCGACGGAAGGGGGGGTTCGCTGTTACCAGACCTCCTGATTTTTCCGAAATAAAGCTGTCTGGATTCTTTGGTGTAAATTATCCTCACTTTAAAGTGTTGGCAAGCTCGTTTTTAAAATATTTTTAAATTGACTGCGAGGAAAAGAAAACACGTTTGCAAACCATAATTGGCTCCAGGGCCACCAGCCTGGACCCTCAGCCTCTTTCCCCTGCCCTCAGTTTACTCTGCTTTAAATGTGTGTGACCGCACCCGCCTCTCAGAGGGCAGCGGAGTGATTAAATGAGATGATGCCACCAGGGGGCCTATTGAACCTTGAACCTCGGGGCCCACAGTACATGGTAGCTATTGCTATTGATGGAGATGGGGCATCGTAGGAGAAATGGGACGGGGCTTGTTAAGGGCAGCCGGGAAGCCCTGAGCCAGAACTGGGGCCTTTCCATCCATCCACTCATTCGAGGGTGTACTTGCTGCATGCCTGGCCCCTCGGGCACATGTTGGTTTAAGACCTGTCCCTGCCTTGAATTTCCGGCGGGGGGGGGGGGGAGGATTAGGCCCATCCAGCAGCTCAAGCAGCTGTCCTTCACCCCACAAGCCACCCCCCGCCCCCCAGGGCCCCTCCATGGGGCCCTGATTTGAGAGAAACAATCCCTTTTCAAAGTTCAGGTTTAAACACACGGCTGGAGCTCCTTTCAGATTTGGCAAAACACATTTTTGCTTGTTTGTTTTAATGAGCAGCTTCAGGGGGAAGGTGCCAGCCCTTCCTACGTGTCTGTTTCACAAGTCTGCCTCCTGAAACCAGTTCCAAAGATATTTAAAGGACGGCTCTGGGAGAAGGCATTACAGCGGATTCTAATGAGTCCCGTTGGGACTCAGGGGCGCTGCAGCCAGATGCCCCAGGAGTGAGCCCAGGGCCTCGGGACGCCTCCCGATGTCCAAGTGCAGAAAGCTCTGCCTTCCTCCCCAGCCTGGCCCCCGCTGGGGCAGCTGGAGGCAGGCAGGCCGCCCGGCCTTGCTGGGGTGGGCGCCTCGCAGCCACAGAACCCCTCGTTGCTGGTGTGGGGTTGAGGATGGGGGGGGGGGGTGAGGAGGGGCGTGTGCTCTGCCTTCGGAGCTGGAGAAGCCGGAGTCCCTCTGGCTGACGTGCCCAGTCCTGGTGGGCGGGCAGACGGGCAGGTAACTCCTAATTATGGAAAAGCAGCCGCTGGCGTGTGGGGACAGGCCTCCCGGAGCCCAGGCAGGTGGCCTCCTGACAGAGGAGGGCCTGGAGTTTGGACTCTGGGTGCAGGAAGCCGTGGGGTGGGGGAGGGGAGTTATATAACTGTGCCGCCACAGCCACTGAGAAAGTGACCTTGCTACGCTCCACTGCCTCCTCCCTCCGTCCTCCCCCTCAGAAGGGCGTGAAGACCTAGCAGCCCTTCCTTTAGGCAACGACAGTGGCCCCTCAACTTTGTCAGCATCAGGGGTATCTGGAGGGATGTTAAAACAGACTGTCAAACCCTCCCCTCCCCCCCCTTTCTGATTCAGGAGGTGGGAGTGGGGCAGAGAATTGGCATTTCTCCTAAATGCACAGGATGGTGCTGTAGTTAGTCCCCAGGCCACTCTGAGCGCCACTGCTCCGGGGCTTATGAAGTCAGTCTGCCCGGGCTGGAAATGCTGTGTGCCCCTGGGCCAGTGTCTGAGCCTCTCTGGACTCCTGTTTTTCTCAGAAGGAGAAGCCAGCTTTGTCTTTGAACAACTCCCTCCGCCCCGCCCCTCGCCCCTCGTGTTGACATGCCTAATTACTGTTTGCAGGTAGCTCAGAGGCCTTCGCAAGAAAGACCCAGGCCTTTGCACAGGGCTCTTACCCCAGGGTTCCAACCTGCTTGTAGTCTCGGTGGGAGTCGAGGGGAGATGAGCACTTGAAGCCTTAAAGGGACAAGCCAGGCCAGTATCTCCGGGCATCAGGACTCACCCTGCATGCAAGAATCTTGAAGCAGGTCACCAGCCTGGTCCTGGGATCATTTTCTTCCCTTGGGAAGGGGCGTGGCAGAGGCTCACACAGTCCCGACGACGAGGCACCTGCGCACAGAGAGCATAATCCGTCACACATCTGCCAGTAGCTCCTTCTCATCTTAGCATCCTGTGCCCTGAGCGTCCTACACGCTGGGGTCCTTCCCCACAGCATTGAGGACAGGACTCGGGCGGATGCCAAATGCAGACTGAAGTGAAATAAACAAATGAACAAATGGCTCCATTTACTAAACAGCCCCAAAGCCTGGCTGGCTGCTGGCCCTCAATCCCGTGGTTCCCACCTATGATCTCCTTTGCTCCTCACAGAATAGTCTTGGGGAGATAGGCAAGTATTCTTGTACTCATTTCACAGGTGGGGAAACTGAGGCCCCAGGAAGGCGCCTGACTTGCCCAACTTTACTAAGTAAGTAAAAGGCAGTAACAAAGACCAGTATAGAACTCCATGCCTCAGACCCTCACAGCGGCCTCTCCCAGGTCTCATTAGTTTTGCATTCCGTGTCTGTGTGAGCGCCATCCTGCAGGTAGTGACAGTGGGGACGGAGTTGGGAGAGAGGTGAGCTAGGGACCCAGGCCCTTTTGGTTCCTGGGGCGAGGGTGGGGAGGGGCAGGGCCAGCAGGGAGGCACAGAGGAGCGATGGAAATAGTCTCTCCTTTGCAGAGATTGCCAGTATTTCCTGGGGGCTGCCTCAGGCCCTCTTAGGGTCACATGCTGGCACACACAGGTGCCCTTGGCAGGCTAGACTGCACAGTGGTTTGCCTCCAAAGCCCAGGATGGTGCCTGGGACATGGTTGGTGTACAATCAGTATTTGTTGAATCCGTGAATGAATAAGTGAAGATAGACTTGATTGACAGTACTGCATCCAAACTTACCAGCTGTGTGATCTTAGACAAATCCTTTCACCACTCTACGCCTGGGATTCTTCAACTGTAAAGCAGAATAATAATGTTATAATAATAAACATCAATGGCATAATAATTAAAAAAAAAAAAACAACGAAACAGGCTCTGGAGCCAGAACTGCCTGCGTCGGAATCCTGGCTCCACCGTCTACTGCTGTGTGACCTCAGCCAACCTACTAAACCTCTCTGTTCCTTGGTTTCCTCGGTGATAGAGGGAGGGTAATGATGGTACTCCTATAGCATTGTGGGGATTAAAATGAGCAGTATGTGTAGATGCTCTACCCAATATTATTACTAACACTTAGTGATGGTGATTCCTTCTGTGTGCTTCGGTAAATTAAATATCATTTAAGTATCAAATACCAAGCAGGGTGCCTGTCACAAAGGCAGAAGTGCTAACTAACTAGTAACTATTATTCTTCATATATATATATATATATATATATATATATATATAATTGATTTTTTACAGAGAGGAAGGGAGACAGATAGTTAGAAACATCAATCAGCTGCCTCCTGCACACCCCCTACTGGGAATGTGCCCGCAACCAAGGTACATGCCCTTGACCAGAATTAAACCTGGGACCCTTCAGTCTGCAGGCCGAGGCTCTATCCACTGAGCCAAACCAGTTAGGGCACCATTATTCTTCCTTTGGACACTAAATCATTACTAAACAGGGCCTGAAGCCTGTCTGTCTGTGTGCCTGGCCCTATGGCCTATGGCCCTTTGTGTCTGTTGAGTCACACAAAGGAGACAAAAGGTCTTAAAATTGCTGTGGGGGACATTCCTCATTCCCGGAAGCCACCAACTCAGGGTTAAAGGGCCCCAGATGGGAAAGGTGAAGTACTACCTGTGGCCACCAGGGGCAGCAGAGAACCCATCCTCAAGGCTGCCTGCTGAGGGTTCCTGGAGCCCCCTCTTTAGGAAATAATAAAACGGGGTTGCCTATTCTACCCTGCCACAGGCAGGCATTCCCCATAGCCCTGACATGAGGCATTTCCCAGAGAACAACCCTCCCTTCTGAGGGTTAGACTCACAACCCTACCTTTATCAGCCACATCAACTTGGTGAAGTCCCTTCATCTCCTTAAACTCAGTTTTCTCATCTGAGACATGGGGATAGGGTGATTTTGAGGGTTAAATGAGCTAGAAAACACGGCCCCTGGAGCAAAGTGAGTGCTCAGTTAATGATACCTGTTGCCAGGGTAGCGTTGTGGTTATTAGCATGGACCCTGTGACCTGACGACATAAGCCTCAGTCCCGCCTTGCACCACGCACTGGCTGGGTGTCTTTGGGAAAGTGATTTGACTTCTCTGTGTCTGTTTTCTCACCTGTAAAATGGGGTGATGATAATAGTACGCGAGCCTCTCAGAGTTGTTGGGAAGATTAAATGAACGTGCAAATCGGTGTAGCAAATGCTATGTCAATGTTTGCCAGTATCCCCATTATAAGTCATAGTATTTTTGAATGTTACTGTTTTTATTCTGAATAAGCTGCAACATCTTAACTTCCTGCAGAAACCTCACTGCTTGACACGAACTGCCCAAAAGGGGGCTTAGAAGAAACAGGAGAGGTGTGGCCTGTGGATGAGGAAGGATGTTTCCCTTTGATGCTCAGCTTGGGGCTAAGTCTCTGCCTCCAGGGCAGGCCCTTTGGAAGCCCCCAAAGGGGATGGGGATCTTTGCCAGGTCACTTGGGGTCCCAGAGTAATCGCCAAAGCAGACCAGCGAGCCTGTGACAGGCACACAAAAGCCTCCAGCCAGGAAAGCCTGGCCAGGACAGATGGCAGGATGGACCTCGGATAAAACCCTCTGTCCCCCAAGGGCAAAGGTCTAAGTGACTTTGGAGAAAACCCCAGTCTAATCCTTCTTGCTGCACCTGTGCCCCCGAGTCCTACTGGGACGGCCAAGGAAGATCAGCAGGTGGCCTCGGCCACAGAGGCATCCCAGGGCCGGCCAGAGGACTTGCAAGTCGCTTTGGAGTCCCCAGGAATGGATCGAAGGCAGCAGATGTCCATGGTGTCAGCAGGAGGTGTGTGTGTCTGGCTTAGAAGCCATGGGCAAATCACTCGGACCTTCTCCAACAATGTCCCTCTTGCCTATTTGTTTCGGGTTTACCCTGTGCTAGGCACCATTCAGAACTCTATACATGCCTCTTGTCATCAAAACCTCCCGCCATGATTACCTCCATTTTACAGGCAAAAGGTTTCTAGGAGCAAAATCGTCTGTACAAGATCCAGGGTTTGAACCACCACCCCCACCCCCCCAGAATGAGTCCGCAGCCGCCTAGGGCAGCAGCCTGCAAGGCCCTCCTCCTGGCATTCGCACCTCCCTGTAATCTCTCCAAAGAGTGTGGGAGGGACCCAGGGACTCACTTCTGAGGAGTAGAAAGGGGAACCGACAGTGGCTTCGCCCTCTCTGCACACATCCCGCATGAGCCCCCTGGAAGGCACAGGCTGCCCATGGTGTGCAGATCTATAGCTCAACTGCGCAGAACTGACGGCAGCCTCTGGCCAACAGCTGGGGAGGAGCAGAGGTTCCCAGTGCGACACCCCACAAGGGAACTGAATCTTGCCAAAAGCCCCAGGAATGAGCTTGGGAGTAGATCCTCCCCAATCCCAGCCTCGGGTTGACTCCAGCCCCGGCTGACGGCTGACGCCATGGCGACAGCCCACGAGAGAGGCCCTGAGCCAGAGCGCCCAGCTCGGCCACCCTGCATTCCTAGTCCACAGAAACGAGAGAGAATAAACGCTGGTGTTTGGAGCCACTGAGGTTTGAGGTGATTTGATATGCAGCGATAGGTAACTAATACACTTGCCATCACTACTAGCAACACACACCAAACATGCCCACACAACCACCACGGGGAGGATGAAACAGCCCAGCGCGGGCACAGCAGGCGGAGCTGGGAGAGCCGCCTCACACCCGCTGGCCCGGCCCTCCAGGGCCCTCCACGTGCTTTTTCCGCTGATCGCACTCAGATACATGAACAGAAAGGGCCTTTGCCAAGGTCACACATAAGCTTAGGGGCCTGGCGTTGCTGTGTGTGCGTAGGGGGCAGGGGAGGGTCTCCAGGCTCCTGGAAACTGTTGCCAGGAGTTCACAAGGATGTTAATCCCCTGCTCGTACTGAGGACCCGAATTGCTACCTTGTCTTTAATTCAGGTGCTTGCAGAGAGTAGAGTAACGTTGCCTGGAAGGTCTCAGTAAAACTGCTTCTACACATACTAAACCCACAGCCAAGAAGAAGAAAAAATGTGAAAAATCCCAGTGGGCTCACCTGTTCGGCTGCAAGCAGGTACCGAATATAGTGGGTCCCTTTAATGCAGTGTTTCTGGGGTTTGTTCCTGAAGCCATACATTTGTTGTCATTTTCTCCTGTCATCTAGCTAAAGGAAGCTCCCCTGGGAACGGGAACTGCACTGACCCCTTGCATTTTCTTTGGTGGCACCCTGGGGGCCTGAGGTCGGGGTCATGGGGACAGAGTCTGGCCTCGGAGCTCAGATGCAGAGCAGCCTCCCACCTTCTGCTGGACTGCCCGGCCTCCCTCTCCCCACACCCCCGAACTCCCACTGAGCTTCTGCTGCTTGCCAAGACATCCCGAGGACTGGATGGGGACAGTTCCTGCAGCCTTTCCCCACACCCAAGCCCTCCCTTCCTGCTGCCTTGCGGAGTCCGCACACTGTGTGGAGAAGGAGACGGTGAGCCAGATCCCAGGCCCCGCTGTCTCCAGCATCGATTCCCGGCGTCCCTGGGAGGTTGGGAAAATCTTCTGGGAGCTGGACCAACTACATAACTGGCGGATGCCAATGCAAATTGGACGTGCGAGGAGTCCCCCGGTTAGAAAATAATTAAGAATTCGAAGGCGATGACAGCGGAGCATTAGCTCGGGCACGGGACCCTTCTGCTCCGAAGCTGGCCTGGCCTGGGAGTCTCCACTGAAGCCACCCTCCGTTATCCTTCCTGGAGGGCCTGCCCGGGATGCTCTGGGTAGGAGGTGGGCTGTCACTTCCTGGTGTAGAACTGAGCAGAAACATGGCCCTGGCCCAGGGCGTCCTCAGAATCAGAAGCGCACCTGTGTGCGGGGACGCAGCGCGCATCCAGGCCCACCTTGGCTGAGTAAGGCGAGCGGTGGGAATTCGCCCGGGCTGTGGGCTTGACAAACAGCTCCGATTGTTGGAATGCAAGTCGACAGCGTGAGCAGACTTCTAAGAGGCCGCAGAGGGGACCGAGAAGCGTAGCAGTGAAATGAGCACTGGCCAGTGGGCTGGATAGAGACTTCTAGACGTATGTCCTTTGTTGGTCTTGCTCCTCCCCCTCCTTTTCCCTCTCCTCTTTCTTCTTCTTAAGGTTTTTTTTTTTTTCTTTTAAAGAGTTGCCAAGGATTCAAACTTAGAGTTCACATAAAAATTCATATCCCTGTAGCTCTAAAAACAAACGAGAACCTCTGGTAACACTAGAGCCCCATTCCTGCATGACAACAATCTACAGGGGCTGGAGGCCTCTCGTTTGCCACAGTCGCCACCACTCCCTAACGCCTCCCTGACACAGAAGCCAAGTGCCAAGTGCTGCTGCTTTCTTGTCATGGAGTTAGGAGGAAAGCGCATGTCTGTATCAAAAATGAGAAGACAGAAGGCGGACCAAGAGTTCCATGGAGCCGGGCGCGGTGGCGCGCGCCTATAGTCCCAGCTACTCGGGAGGCTGAGGCTGGAGGATCGCTTGAGCCCAGGAGTTCTGGGCTGTAGTGCGCTATGCCGGGTGTCTACACTAAGTTCAGCATCAATATGGCGACCTCCCGGGAGGGGGGAGGGCAGCACCAGGTTGCCTAAGGAGGGGTGAACCGGCCCAGGTCGGAGACGGAGCAGGTCAAAGCTCCCGTGCTGATCAGTATTGGGATCGCGCCTGTGAATAGCCAATGCACTCCAGCCTGGGCAACATAGCGAGACCCCGTCTCTTAAAAAAAAAAAAAAAAAGAGTTCCGTGTACTTCAAGAAATGTGGGAATGAGGGCGTTCCTTTGTGGAAGTAAAGAGTCTCCCCACACGTTTAATATGCAAAGAGGATCTAAGTCAACGTTCTTACGTTCATGCCCCCGGGTGGGTCCCTGAAGGCATCAAAACAGAGGCTCTGGCTGGACCTCTCCAGAACCTGAGGGCAGCCCCAGCTTCTCCACCCACCGGGGCTCAGAGCCCTCCTTCTTTTGTCCTGTCCTGCCTTTCACCCCAGCAAAGGCCGTGGACTTGGGGGGTTCCCAGCACCTCCTCTCACTTGCTGTGGGGTCAGTGTCTTTCCCCCAAGTGGGTGGGTGTTTAACCTCATGGGTACTTTTCCTCCTCAGCTGGGAGCACCGTCAGCATTTGGCACACTGGCCAGCCCGCCCCTGAGCAGGCAGGGTTCCAGGTAGGGGAAGGAGGTCTGAGGCTGCCCTGTGGCCTCCACCGCTGACCAGTCTTCCGGGCATTTGGAGATGGGGCGGGGGGTGGGGGGGGGTGGGGGCGAGATGTGGAGGTGGAAGCTGGGAAAGCCAGGCCATACATAGTGTGAACAGGACAGGAAAGTGACAAAGTGAAAGGTTGGGGAGACCTGGTAGGGAAAGTAATTTAGTTCCCACGGCTTATTGTAGAGCCATACGCTGATGACCTGGAACTTCGCAGAGCTCAGGCCTGGGAAGGGCGGGGTGATGCGGCCTGGAATGGGAGGCTCAGGTGCCCTGGAGAGTGTGGGACACCTCAACTGGCCATGTATCCTCAGCACCCTGTATCTACAGGGGGGGGCAGGCCTGCCTCTGGGGGCCTTGAGGAGATAACCAGTTCTAAAGAGCACCCAATCCCTAGATCAAAGGGGGCTCAGGGCTGCAAACTCACTTGACAGCAAGTCAGCATTGCTAGCCACCGGTGCACCCAAGGTGCTGGGAACCCCCAAGCTGGGATGAAAGGCAGGTCAGAACAAAAGAAAGAGGGCTCTGAGCCCCGGTGGGTGGAGAAGCTGACGCTGCCCTCAGATTCTGGAGACGTCCAGCCCCGGAGCCTCTGTTTTGATGCGGTAGGGAGGTTCAGGTTTTTAGACCCTCCAGGATGCCGCCACCTTCTACAGAGCTCAGCTGGCCTGGTACCTGGCCCTCCACCTACTCCCCAAGTCCAGGCCCTAGCCTCACCTGGGAACCACCTCGCCTGCCAAAGGCTGCCTTAGAGAAGACTCCATAAGCAGCACCGACGATGGATGGAGGTGGAAATCACTATGACCCTATTTTCTAGATGGGGAAACTGAGGCCTGAGGAAGTGAGGTGCAGACACAGGGTTCCCTCCTTGGATCACAGTCTCCTCGTGGGTAAGGGCCATATCAGTTTTCTTCCCCACGCACACAGCGAATGCCCTCAGCATTATATGCGCTTGCAGAACTGTTACACTGCACAGACGAGTGAGGCTCAGGTCCCAGGGCGCCCACCCCTTTCCTGCCCATTCTTGCTGCCCTCTCCCGGCCAGTTGCCGGGACTGCAGTCCTTCAGCGAGGCTGTCACAAGGGTGTCAGAAGGGTGCAGAGAGCCACGCGGACTGGGTGCCATCCCCTCCACGCGCTCGCTCCCTGGGGGGCTTTTTCAGACCTGGGTTCAGTGCTGTCCGACCCGGTGACACCAGCCATCCTTCTGGCGTCCGTTTCTCCAGGAACGAACGCGGCGGCGGTGCACCGGGTGGCCTGGATCTGGCGCGCAGCGGGGCGACGCGGAGCTCCCCGAGGCGTCCGGGCGAGTCCGGGCGCGGCGGCGGCGGCGGGGCCGGGGGCGGGGCCGGGGCGGGGCCAGCGGGGCCCTCGGCGGCCCGGAAGGAGCGGGAGGAGGAGCCGCCGGAGTGCGAGTCGTTCCCATGTGAGAGGCTCCGCGGCCAAATTCCTCGCGTGCGGCGGCGGCGGCGGCGGGCGGCCCGGCGTCCGGCCGGACGGAGAGCCCCGGTCCGACGCGTACGGGCGGCCGGGCGGGGCGGAGCGCGGCTGCGCCCAGATGCGGCAGCCGCCCCGGGGGCTGTGAGCCGGACGCCCGCCTCGGAGCACCCCGCCCGCCTCGGGCAGCGCCCCCCGGGCACGCGGCATGCGGGCGGCCGACTCGGGCTCCTGGGAGCGCGTCCGGCAGCTCGCGGCGCAGGGCGAGCCGGCGCCTTCCTGCGGGGCCGGGGCCGGGCCGGCGCGCCTCCCGGGACCAGCCGCTTGCGAGCCGTGTGCGGACGCCGCAGGGCCCGGCGATCGGCTCCGCGCCCGGGCGCCCTCCGTTCGAGCCGATGGCGACTGCAGCCAGCCGGGTAGGTGCGCGCCGGGAGGGGAGGGGAGGGGCGTTGCGGCCGGGGCCGGGGCCGGGGCCGGGGCCGGGGCAGCGGCGGGCCGGGCGCGCGGGGGCGCTCCCCGCCGGGATCGGGAAACCGCTGGTGGCAAAGTTCTCGCCGCGCGCGGAGCCCCGAGCGGGAGGCCGAGGGCAGGGGCGGGGCGCGGAACGTGAGCTCGTTCTGCGCGGGGACGGGGTCCCGGGGCCCCGCGGCTCTCCCGCTCCGGAGGGCCGCAGAGGGGGGTCGAGGCCACGCCTGCCGGTGCGGCGCGGTGCGGTCCCGCGGCACCTGGAGATCTGCCTCTGGGCGGGACCCAGCGCCTGTTCTGGGGAGCGTGGGAAAGGGGCCAGCCCCGCGTGAAGTATGGGGGGGCCCCCCGCCACCCACTAGGTAGCCCCCTGAAACGCCAGGAGAGCCCTGCTTTACCGAGAGGAAGAGTAGCGATTTGCATTTTCTGGGCGCGAAGAGGTTTCTCTTGCACTTGGACGAGGAACACAGAAGGAGAAATCGCCGCCGCGGTGGAGACAGACGCAGCGAGGGGTCTAATTCGGTGTCGTTGGCTAATCCGCCCAAGCGGATCACAGCGTTTTCGTGTTAAAATGCCCCGAGTGGGTGCGCTCATTCCATTCTGCTCCGGAATCAGCTGGCCCCCTAGTCACACCCCCATCCCGCAAGTTATGTCATGGGGTGGGGGGGGTGGACAGAGGAACCCCTGGATCCCTTGGACTCTGGGGTGGCAAGAAATGTAGACGGGAGACAATGAAAGATGAAGGGTCTGTCATCCGCAATTTGGATACTTTTCCCAGGAAACATTAGAAGGGAGCAGACATGATTCTTCACTCCTTTTGAACACCTATTGTGTTCCGGTAATTTACATGCAGTGTCTCCTAGAGTCCTGTCAGGGCCCAGGGAAGGTGAGGACAGAAGGAAAGCTCTGAGGGTGATGGACTTGCTTTAAATTGCCTCCCCCCACCCCCACCCCCAATCCTTAGTGCTGGGAACTTCTAATTTTGTCTTTCAATTGACATCAGGATGCCTTTCCCAGGCAGCCAGTTTACCAGCCAATCATTCTTTTTGTCCTAGGAGAAAAAAGCCAGCAGCCAGGCACCCTTATTCCAGGCTGCCTGTTGGTGGCCCCAGGGGATGGAATTCTGGGGGCCTTGGTTCCAGCCGCAGGAACTGGGACTGCCCAGCAGCTGGCTCTCATTAGCTGAGCTCCCGCTGGTGTCCTGGAGCAACTGAGAGCTGGGATCACCACGGGTCCAGCAGAGGGACCCGAGCCCTGGGAGGCGCTTGAGTCCCTGGCCGTTTGGCCTTGGGGCTGAGCCAGCTGAAGACAGCCCTCCCCTCCCCACACATCCCCAGCTGCACGGAACCTGGTCCAGGACTTGGGTGTGAAACAGCAGAGATGCAAAGAGTAAGCAACAACTGGGACAGCTTGGGCAAGTTGCTTGACCTTTTTGAAAAGACTCAGTTTAGGGAAATAATAATAGTGTCGACTCACATTCGGAGCATTCAAAGCCGGCGTGTGGGAAGCACCTTGCCTCGTGGGTCGTCGATGCCTTAACTGAGTCTTAGTAGCCAGCCTCCCCTGCAGGGCACCTGTCAGGACCCCCTCCCCCTCCCACCCGTTGACTCCGTCCCCATTAGGATGGGGATGCTGTCTGCTCCGTCGCCACCCTCCTGCACTGTGCCAAGATGCCTTTGGCCTGCCTGGTCTGCAAAGGACCGGAGTAATGCAAGGCCAGGGGAGGGAGTTATGTAAACATTTTGAGGATGACTGGGTGGAGAGCTATCTGTTTACTTTGTGTCTACATGACTCCCGTTTGTGTTTCATAATAACAACAACCTAATGACACGGTGTCGCCGAGAGGCCTGTCTGAGGTCTGGGGTGGCGGTGATTTCGTGGCCCTGTAGGCCGTGCAGATCTTGCCTGATTTGCAGGTGATATCACTGGCCTGACACAGGGCCAAGCCAGCAGCACAACCCAGAAGGTTTCTGAGTTCCGTCTACCCAGCCACCCTCCACCCCCTGCTGGTCCGGTTCCGAAAGACCGAACGAAGTTTCTGAGAACTTCCACGGTGTGTGGGCCTTGCGGACAGCCTGTCATGGCCATGGGCGGTACAAGGAGATTTCCGCTGGGAGATCCTGGGAATTCTGCTGGCGTGGCACCACAGGCTGAAGTAAGCGTGTTAGCCAGGCAGTGAGGCGACGCGCCCCAGGATCTCGGCACGTGGGTCCCCGGCTGGAGGTGAGGCGCGGTTTCGGGAGCTGACGGGGTGCCCTGTTGGATAGTGGAGTCCAGAGTGGGGAAGAGGAGAAGGAGAGGGGACACTTGATTGAAGGGGTGTAGGACTGGGCATCCTGTCACCCTCCTGAGGTCAGGTCAGCAGGGCGGCAGGCCCTACGCTGGTGACCACTCTGGCCGCCAGGGTGGGGCCTCGGCCAGGGAAGGTTACCGTCCTTCGCACACAGACTGGGGACCAGAACAGGAGATGCAGATGTTAGATGCTTGTTCCCTCAGCACCTGGTTCTGCTACGATACTTGGCGACTCAGTTTCCCTCTTGGTGGGAACAAGTGAGTGAACCAGGGGCTCACTGAGTGTTCTTGGGCTGCGAACGTGAATTGTTCCGTCTCTGGTTGTCCGTTCACGCAGTCGCATTTCCTGAGCATCTCCTCCTGCCAGGCAGTGTTGTAGCTACCAGGGATGTAGCAGCAAAGGAGACAACCGCAGCCCTGGTTTCCATGGAGCTTGTATTCTGTGGGAGGAGATTGCCAGTAGGCAAACACGCAGGGGGTGGTGAGCGCTGTGCAGGCAGGGTCAGGGGTCAGCGTGATGGGGATGGGTGCTCTTTAATATTTAGGTAGGTGGTCGCAGAGAGCCAGTTCCAGAACAAGGTGCATGGGAGCCGAGTCCCTACAGCAAGAGGGCGTTGCCACTCAGTTAAAGGAGCC
>PVJC01024793.1:0-25248 GCA_004026665.1 Murina feae | reverse complement strand
GGAGGGGAGGGGAGGGGAGGGGAGGGGAGGGGAGGGAAAGTGTGAATGAGAAGTTGGGGGCGGAGCGCGCGGGGGGAGGGGCCGCTGCCAGGAACGCGCCGGCCGCTCGCGTCGCGCTTTGTCCCCGCCCGCCCGCCGCGCCCCTCCCTCCCTCCGCGGCCCGCCCGCCCGCCCTCCGCGCCTCCCCGGGCTGCGATCGTGAGTAACCATTACAAGAAGGCCGGCTGCGCAGTTCCAGGAACCGCGGGGCGGGGCCGGCGCCGCCTATATACCGGCGGGCACGGCCTCGGCGGCGGCTTCCACTCGGACTCTCCGCGCCGCCGCCGCCGCGCGACTCCTGCCCGCACGCCGCCCGCAGCCCCGCGCCACGGCCCCGACCCCTCCCCGGCCCCACCGGCCCCGGGCTGCGCGGGGAGCCAGGCGGACGCCCCGGCAGAACCCCAGGGACGCACGAGGGAGGGCTCCATCGTGGACTTCGCCGCCGCCGCCAACATCTGGGCGAAGCGCGGGCACCGTAGGAGGCTCAGCCCCGAGGCCCGAGACTTCAGTTTGGCACCAGGTAGGCAGGAGGGGCGCGGCGTGGAGGGGTGGCCCCGGCCGGTCCCGGGTCTTTCCCGGCGGGGAGGGGACGGGGCGGGAGGCAAAGCGGATGGAGTCCGAGACCCCGGGTTCCCGGAACGCCCGGGCTGGGCTGGCGGCGTCTCCCGTCCTCCCCCCCGCGCGCCCTCGCCCCCCAGCGCCTCGGGTTTCTTCCTCGGGCCCCGCCGCCCCGATCCACCCGACTGAGCGGCGCCCCGAGCGTCCCGGGCCCTTTCCTGCTTCCCATCCAGCCTCGCTCCTGGACACCCAACTTCCGCGCCTGAGCGCGACTCGGGGACTCCCAGGGTGCCGCCAGCCGCCGGCGGGACGAGGGCCAGGCGGGCTCCGCGGGGCACCCGGGTCGGAGCGAGGGCCCGGGGCGAGGACCTCCAAGGGCCATGGGTGCCCGGCCGCTCGGCGGAGGCGCAGGCGCTGGGGCGGGCCGCGCGCGCTTGGGGGGCTCCGGGCACTCACCGCGGCGCGCCCCTTCCTCCCCGCAGCCCCCCGGGATGCAGTAGCGGCCGCCGCGCCCAGGCCGCCGAGCAGCCGCCGCCGCCCCCGCGCAGCCCCGCGCTGGCTCCGTGCGCCATGGTCACCCACAGCAAGTTTCCCGCCGCCGGGATGAGCCGCCCGCTGGACACCAGCCTGCGCCTCAAGACCTTCAGCTCCAAGAGCGAGTACCAGCTGGTGGTGAACGCCGTGCGCAAGCTGCAGGAGAGCGGCTTCTACTGGAGCGCCGTGACGGGCGGCGAGGCCAACCTGCTGCTCAGCGCCGAGCCCGCCGGCACCTTCCTCATCCGCGACAGCTCGGACCAGCGCCACTTCTTCACGCTCAGCGTCAAGACGCAGTCGGGGACCAAGAACCTGCGCATCCAGTGCGAGGGCGGCAGCTTCTCGCTGCAGAGCGACCCGCGCAGCACGCAGCCTGTGCCGCGCTTCGACTGCGTCCTCAAGCTGGTGCATCACTACATGCCGGGCGCCCCCGCCTTCCCCGCGCCCCCGACGGACCCCGCCTCCGAGGCGCCCCCACAGCCGCTCCCCGGGAGCCCCCCCAGGAGGGCCTATTACATCTACTCGGGCGGCGAGAAGATCCCCCTGGTCCTGAGCAGGCCGCTCTCCTCCAACGTGGCCACCCTCCAGCATCTCTGTCGGAAGACCGTCAACGGCCACTTGGACTCCTATGAGAAGGTCACCCAGCTGCCCGGCCCCATCAGGGAGTTCCTGGACCAGTACGACGCTCCGCTTTAAAGAGCCAAGGGCGGGGGGGGGGGGGTGCGGCGAGCGGGCGAGGCGCCCGGGTGCCCTCTCCTCCGCGGCTCGCGCGGCACAAGCACAAGAATCCAGTGGAGAGAGTCCCGCCGCCCTGGGTGAGCCAGGGGGTGGGCCGGCCCCTCCCTCGGGCCCTCCCCCTGCAGAACGGGGCAGGCGGGACCGGGAATGTGTTGGAGGGAAGGGGAGTGCCACCTGGGCGCCCCAACCCCACTCGGGCCCGAGGGGGGCCGAAGGGACCACTTCAGCCACAGCCTTGGATGGATTCTCCTCTCCGAGGATGAACTAGCGAGAACTGCCGGGAATCTGTAAACTTTCCGAAGGAAGGAACTTGTTTGTTCTTTGATTTGGTTCTAGACGTGGCTTTCACCCTGAGCGAGTCTCAGGCCTGCGGGAGGGTGGACCGGAGAGGGTGCCCTGGACCCCAGGGCTACAGGCTGGCCACTCCCACCGCCGGCCCAGGTGAGGAGGGTGGCTGCGTGCCCTCCCCCCGAGCTCTGGAGAGAAGGCCGAGGGGTGACCTGAAGGGTACCACTCTGCTCCCTCTCTCTTGGGACAGCCACCAGGAAACACAGGTCCTAGAGTCCACTGAGGGCTCAGCAGCCCAGGGCCCCGCCCCCGTTTTAAGGGGGAAGTGGCGCGTTTGGAGGGGAAGGGATGGACGGGCTGGTCAGTTCTTTCCCCGCTCACACTATTACCTTCCAGCACCTGGGGGCTGGGGGGACGGAGGAGATGAGCCATCTTTGACCCCTGATCCCGGCCAGAGAAGATGGAGGGTTCTGCTTTGTGCCTCCTGTCTGGCTCGGAGATTTGCCTTAAACGCTCCCTGTCCCATGGATAGGGACTGGCACACAGGAACCACACACTCAGCCGATCCAGGGGTGGGGTTAGAGGTGGATGGCCACCCCCGCCCGCTGAGCCTGTCACAGGTGCCTCCAGGCCCTGCACAGCGCCCCCGCCTCACCTGGGGACGGGACCCTGCGCGGAGCCACCCATCAGGCGGGCCACCTGCCACCCGCCGCCTGGGCTGCTCCCCAATAGCACTGATCGGTGAAAACTTACAGGAATGTAGCAGCGATGGAATTACCTGGAATTGTTTTTTGGGGGGTGGGGGGGAGAACTACACACACCGTTTTCTGTGTTGGGTATTGGTCTGGATGGGGCAGCTGTGTTGGGGTGTTTTTTGTGTGTGTGTGTGTTTTTGTTTTTTTTCTCTCGTTATTTTGGTTTTGTTTTGGGTTTTTTTGATGATGTTTACAACCTGCCTCACTCTGTCTTTTATAAAGATTCCACCTCCAGTCCTCTCCCCTCCCCCACCCAGGCCTTCAAGGCTGTTAGGAGATGCTTGAACTCAACAAAATACCAATCCAAGTCAAACTTTGCACATATTTATATTTATATTCGAAAAGAAACATTTCAGTAATTTATAATAAAGAGCACTATTTTTTAATGAAAATCATGACTTGAGCCTTTCTCCCTGCCATCCTCCCCCCCCCCTTCTCTGCCTTGCTTTCTCTTTCACACACACCCACACTCGGTGCCCAGGGGGGGAGGGAGGGCCACCCTCCGCAGCCCTGCCCCCTCCCGCCCTGGCGTCCTCCGCGCCTCTTCACGTCACTTACAAGCTCCGGCAGCCCCTAGACTGTACCGAGAGGGTAATTCCTGCTCGTCTGATTCAGATCTGACCAGAATATGCAAAGCAAGTTCGAAGGAAGCGCTTCAAAGAGCTTGCAGGGAGCGAGCTGAGCCGTGGTCAAAGCTTTTAGAGGCTCCAAGCTATTAGAGGCGCTTGGCTCCTTGGCACGGAGGTTTTCCGAGAAAGCCAGACGACAGGGTCCTGGTGATGACCCCTGACCTCGGTGGCCCAGCTGGGTGCACGGGAGGTAGGGCCCTCCCCAGGGGCTCTGCTCCCTACCTAGTTCCTTGGAGCCCCAGCCTGAGCCATGGACGGGGTCCCCGACATCCCAACAAGAAAACCATCTCTTCCTCTACTTCTTCAGTCACTCCCACCGCCGCCGAGCCCCTGGATTAACCTTCCCAGCCCCACCCCCACCCCCACCCCAGGCTCACGTTCTCACCCCACATTCCCAGGCACAGCTGCGTGTCCATGGGAGCGGGGACTTGGACTGGTCACTTCTGCCTGGAACGGTGCTCGGTAAATATTTGTGGACTCGTTGGGGGCAGGCACTCAGGCTCACAGGTGAAGCAACCTGCCCAGGACAGGCCATTTGGGAATGCGGGACAGACAGGGGTGACCCTAGGAGCACTCTCCCCACAGCCCAGGGCCCGCTGCCTCCGAGAACAAGCCCAGGGCTGCCCTTGGGTGAAGCGCCAGGAGGTCAGTGCCACCCCCGCCCCCCCCCCCAGACTCGGGTCCCAGCACTAAGGTTCGGCAAAAAACACAAACATAAAAGGCCTGCCCTTCCTCCTCCTCCCCCCACCCCGACCCCTACCCCACGGTCGGAGGGATGACTGGCAGCCTCCAGTGGGGGGCTGAGTCCCCATCCCTGAGCACCCAATGCCTGGAGCGGACGCAGGCCGCCGACAAGCTGCTCGGGAGGGACCCTGTGTCCAAAAGGCACCCGGGAGTAAATAAACAGCGCTGTGCTTCTTTCCCATTTCCTGACCTTTTGAGGAAAACAACCTGAAGTGACCAGGCCAGGCGTCACTCCGTCCTCTGAGTGGACAGAGCGCACAGGAACCGCACGAGCGAGACCCCCGCCTCTGGGAGCACCAGGTCAGGTGAGGGGGCCAGTGGGCCTGGCGGGCTCTTCCCTGCCCTGGGCCTGCCAGTCGGCTGCCATCTGCCTTCCCGGGTACCTTGAACCTGGAGCACACGGAGGCCCCTCCTGGCTCAGGAGGCAGCCGATGGCCCGGGTGTCCAGTGGCCACAGGACCCTAACAAAATGGAGTGGCCCTGACCCCTTTCCCTCGATGACTACTCCAGCCTCTCCCCACCTCCTCCTCTGTCTCCTCCATTTCCCGTCCACACACTGAGCTACCCTCTGGTTTTGCACAGAGGCCCAGAGAAGGAAAGCAACTTGCCTCCGGTCACACAGCGAGCGAGCGAGCGGCGAGCAGCCACGGCAGAGCAAGAATCCCCCCATTCCCCCTCTGCTCCTTCAATCACGTCCCTCCTCCTCCTCCTCCTCTCCTGCGGCAAAGATCTCCCAGTTCCTTCACGGGCGGACACCCCACCTCCGAAGGACCTGACGGGGGGCTCTCTGCCCTGGCGCTGGAGGGGGGTGCCGCCACCTGGCTCCGGGGTTTACTGAGAAGCATCCTGCGGGGCGTGGGGACAGTCCCGGCGGCTGTAAGAGGAGCACCGCTGGGGTCCCCCGGCCCCCGGATGGGGGGCGCTCGCCACCCCGCCCGATGCCCTGGCTGCGGTGGCCTCTCCCCGCGGCGCCGTCCGGGGGCAGGAAGGGAGGACGGAGCCCCGCCGGGAGCCAGGCGGAAGGCGAGCCGCTAGGGTCCCGGGAGGAGGAGGGTGGGGAGGGGGCGGAGGGAGAGCCGAGAGCCACGCGGGGCGTCTAAGCAGAGACCATCTGCGTGGGGGCGGGCGGCGGCGTGCACGCGAGTGCACGGGGAGCACCGGGCGGGCCGAGGCCGCCGCGGGGAAGAGCCGGGTCGGGCGCACCTTCCCGGGCCGCGTCCCGCCCACTCCGGTGCGCGCGGCGGGCAGGCGCGTCGCTCCCAGGCCGCCCTGTGCCAGGAGGGGGCGCGTCCCGGACCCGCGGGAGCCCGGACCGAGCCACGCGAGGCAGGTCCACGCCGAGCCCGGGCGGCGGCACCTCCGGGGCCCGCGCGCCGCCGCCGCCGCCGCCGCCCAGCGAGTCTGCGCGCGGAGAGGCCCCGCCCACCCGCCCGCGCCGCCGCAGAGCGCGGTCGCCATGGCGACGGGACTACAGGCGCGCGTGCTGTTTATTCTCAGCCCAGTGCCAGGAAGCCGGGCCGGGAGGCTGCCGGGCGCACCTCCCAGGGGCGGGGCCGGGGGGGGTGGGTGCGCTGACCCTCCGAGGGGCGCTGCTCAGAAAGCACCGACCCTTCCCGGAGGGAGCGCGCTTTCTGATCCCGGGGAGCCCCCCCCCCAGGCAGCAGAGGCCTCCCCGCCCGCACCCCCACTCTCGGTGCAGAGATCCTGTGCTTGCAGTCCCCCCCTGACCCCCAGCCCCCCTCCCGCATTTATTCACTCAGCAAACACTTATTGGACACACGCTGTGCGTCGGGGAACCGCGCGTGGGTCCACACAAGGCCGTGCTCGCCCCGCTCGCCCGAGTTAGTGGGAGGCAGTGGGCGTGGCAGACCCTAAACGACCAGCAAACGCATCCGCAGGGGCTGCTGCTGGTGCTAAAGGGGGCCTCTTCGGGGCGCATTTCCCGGCGTCGCTCACCCGCAATTTGGTCTCACCCTCGGGTGGGATGACCAGCTTGGCCCGGTCCGCCCAGCCCTGTCCCGGTTCAGACCTGCAAGTCCTGCAGATCAGCACCGCCCATCACCCTGCCCTCGGTCAGCACCATCCATGCCAGAGACGGAGAAACTGAGGCCTGAAACACAGGCAGGTCTTCCAGGGCTGGGGGGTGGGAGGGGGGTTAGTTAGGGAGCTGGAGGTCCCAGCTGAGAATCCGGGGCTCTTGGGGCTACGGGCTCCGATGTGAAACCTGGCCGGGTCCTGGGACGCACAGACACACCTGCAGGCCCCGCGGAGGGGCTGCCTTGCTGCCGCCTTTTGGAAGCAGAGACCCCGAGGGTGGTCCGGGAAGCTCAACCCCGTCCCCTCCCCCGACGGCTCCCAAGTGACTCCGGGACCCCCGCTGGCAGCTGCCTTCCTGGAAGACCAGCCTGGGTCCTCCTCTCTTCCTCCTCCAGCCTTGACTAAGCGCAGCTGGGAAGTCTGCAGGGCGGGGAGGCCCGGCTTCACCGCCCCGGCGCGCAAGCAGGGACAAGTGCGGCCCTTCCCTCTCCAAGACAAGGTCCTGGGGGCGGGCGGGGGGGCCGGGGGTGCTCCTCTGCACCCGGAGCTGAGCCCTCCCAGCTGTGCGGTGCTGGGAACAGGCCAGGCCTTTGTGCAACCCTGGCTGAGCCTGACCCGCTGTCAGGAGGCCCTGCCTGTGGAAGCGGGGAGGGGGGGCTGTTCCCAGAAGCGGGAGGACTCTGGACTTCCCACTCCTGAGCGCTGGGCGGCCTTAAGCAACAGCGGCCTGGAGCTGTGTGTGTGGCAGAGAGGCTGCGAGCCCCCGCCCCCCCTTCTGAAAGGAAGCGGCTCCGAGCGCTAAAATGTCCTGCAGTCTGAATGCCATCGCAGCAGCCGCTGCTCCCCGAGCAGCAGGCCCGGCTTCAGGAAGAGGCTGCGCCCTGGCCGGGGGCTCGGTGGGTGGGCACCTGGTCCTGTGCACCCAAAGGGGTCAGGTTTGACTCTGGGTCAGGCACAGCCACAGGCTGCAGGTTCAGGTCCCGGGTCTGGGTGTGTACGGGAGGCATATTTCTCTCTGACACTGGCCTCTCTCTCTCTCTCTCTCTCTCTCTTTCTCTCTCTCTCTCTCTCACACACACACCCCCACTGGTGTCTCTCTCTCTCTTCGCTTCTTCTCTAAAAATCAATAAAAAGAGGCTGAACACCTAGACTTAACACACACACACACACCAGGATACAAGTTCGTTATTTAGGTTACACAAGAAAATGCACTTCCTCTCCTGGGCCCTCCTCCCCCCACATCTCAAATCTTCTTTTCATACAGAAAAACAGTCCTTAGCACCTACAATGTCCAGCAAGTGTCAAACCTGCGGCCCTCCGCCCGCATGCAGCCCGGTCAGTAGGACAGACATAAGAAACGTTTTGATAAAAACTTCGCAACTTAATTTTCACAATATCCTCTTCTACATAATTATTAATAACGAACTACGGCGGTCGCTAATGACTGAGGACCGTCATCGTGTGGCATTCATTCCCTTATGCGCCCTATACGCAGGCGCTGTTTCCCTCCACTAATACCAGCAGCAAATGCTGGGTGTGCGCAATGGGAAATATGTCGCTTTCGGAGAACAAGAAAAATAGGTTTATTTGCGTTACGCTTATTAATTTGTGCAGTTATTCAGTGTCTGATAAGTTGATGTTCAAGAAAAAAATATTAATTTTTATTAAGTGTCCTTTTATGTGAGCGATGACTCATTTATGTCTCTATCGAAATAAACCTACGTGTCTATGAAAATGTCAGCGTTTCTTTGTTTGCAGCCACATCCACTTGCATCTTGTGCATCTGGCCCGCGTCGGCCTGTGCGTTTGACGTGCTTGCTGTACAGGACAGCGAACGTATGGACGTGAAGGGGAGGACCTGTCACATGGCACAACTCCAGGGGGCGCTGTTTGGAATGTGATCTCTGTGGGTGGCGCCCGTGAAGTCGTGTGGTGGGTGGTGCAGGGTTTCTAAACTTTGGGTGCAGTAGCAGCCCCTGCTGCTGGCCTGAGCAGCACCCCAAGGCAGGGAGGTGCTCTGTTCTGGACCCCGAGACCCGTCCTGGAGACCCATGCCCATCAGGACTTCAAGAGGCTTCCAGTCTGAAAGGGGAACCGGGCAAGAAAACCAAGAAGTGCCCTAAAAAGGAGTGGGTATGAGAGTGAAACGCACACAGGGCCCGGCGGGGGAGGGGGGAAGTGGCGGAAGGTGGCTTCCCAGAAGCTAAGAAGAAACAGCTGGTGTCCCTCCAGGCGCGGGAGGGACAGCGGGACATTCTAAGGACCAGAAGCAGGGAAATGGCCCGGAAAGGGGAGAACACTTTGGGGAACTTCGAGATGCTGGGTATGTCCCCATAGGGCACATCCAGGCCAGACTCATCGGCTAAAAATACTGCCTTCCTCCACCACACACAGCTCGCCCTGCAGGACCCACCCGGTCCCCTCCCCGCTCCTCTCAGCGGTTCCTCTAATGAGCGAGGGTCTCGCCCAGGCCCACAGCTGACCTTCAAGGCCCCGCCCCACACCCCACAGGGGGACACACACTTCCTCCCAGCGGGTGGTCTCCCCCCTGCCCGTCACGTGTGTCATCCTGTGCGCGCCTGTGAGTGCTGTCCTGCAGAGTGACCCTCCGACCCAGCCTGCCCTCCCCCCTGAATCCCACCGCCCTCGAGGCTTCCCCCTTTCCTCTGCCCGCCTCCTCCCAGCAGCTCCCCTGGACTCCCTCTTGCCTGCCACTTGGTCACATGGCGTCCTCGCCGCTGGTTTCTTCCTAACTGGGCTGGGAGCTCTTGGGAGGGAGAGCTCAGGGAATGCCTACTCCATGCTAGGCACCGGGTCTTCCGCTTTTGTGTGCTTTTCACAAAACCCAGCAGCGTGGGGGTGCCCCCCCCACCTCCAACCACTTAGCCTGTGGCCGCACCAAAGAAGTCATTTACATACGATTTACATCGTTCATAACTTTTTACTTTGGGAAGTGCACAGGCATCTTTCTTCCCAGCACCTTGTGTTTGCATAAATAACGCTTCTATTTTCAAAAACGCGTCCTAATGCATTGTCTCTTTGTCTCTTCCCTATGCGCCTGGGGTTCCGGGGCTCCCCCAGGAGTCCAAGTGGTGGCTGAGTGCACACGTGCCTCCCCCCAGAAGCCGGCTTAGCGCTGGGGGTCAGTGTCCGCAGGCAGACCTCGGGTGCGTGCAGAGGTCACCGCAGGGGGAGCCTCAGGGCTCGGCCGGTGGTGCCGATGGAGTGGAATTCCCAGGGCGGTTCCAGCGAGGCCTCTGGCCAACCCAGTGTGCAGCAGGGTTTTGCCTGAAGCCTCCAGGAGCCCAGCATCGCTCCCAAGAGCCTTTCTGGGAGCGAGGGGTGGACGCAATGACGCTGTCCCTCCCTGTTATAGCATTCTGGAAACCGAGGCTGGAGGGAGAGGAGCCGGGCCGGAGGCAGGGCTGGCTCTCTCCTGCTTCTCGGTCCCTTGACATCTAGTGGACGTAGGCAAGGGGGTCTGGCAGGAAGGCCACCCAGGAAGGGACCTCAGCCAGCATTGCCCAGTGGGGGCGGGGACAGTCAGTGGCTATGGAATCCTGCCCTACACATTGGGGCTTCCTCATGGGGTTCCTCAGGCCCTCACTTGGGGGTTTGGCTGAGAACTCGGCAAGGACCCTGAGCAGCTGGGGCCTGAGCCCTGGAGCGCAGGGGAGGAGCCCAGGAGAGACCCGGCTGGCCCTCCCGCCCGCAGGCGCCCGGCCAGGCCTGTCCCGGCTGCGAGGAGCTGAGGTCAGCCAAGGGGCCGCGCTGGGGAAAGAGGCCACGTGCCCACACCAGGATGAGGACCGCGCTGATCGGTCCAGCGGGGGGACGCGGAGGACCCTCAACCTCGGCAGAGCACACAGGGCCATGGGGCCACCGGGCCACACTCTGTGGCTATTGGCAGGGACATCTGAAGAGGAACCAATTAAAAGGGCCACATGGCCCTGGCCCGGTTTGGCTCAGTGGATAGAGCGTCGCCCTGCGGACTGAAGGGTCCTGGGTTCAATTCCGGTCGAGGGCACATGCCCGGGGTTCCGGCTCGATTCCCAGTAGGGGGCGTGCAGAAGGCAGGCGATCCTCTCCTCATCGACGTTTCTATCTCTCCCTCCCTCTGCCTTCCTCTCTGAAATCAATAAAAATACATTTTAAAAAGAAGGGCCAAATGCCTGGTAGAGGGCACATCCAGGGCACATCCAGGCCAGAGGAGGCCGGAGGACTTCCTGCGTGCAAAGGGTGGACACTCGCTGGCATATGCCGTCCAGCACAGGCTGAGCTCCTCCTGCAGATCTGAGACAGTGCCGTGGGGATGTGCATGGGACGGTCTCTCCTGGGTGATGCGTGACGGTGACTCATCACAGGTACCGGGATGCGGCTGCCCTGGATGCAGGGTGGAGGCCACGGCAGGGGTCCGAGCTTGCCTCTGGGAGGGGAAGGCCGGCCTGGACTAGGACCAAAGGAGCTCTTGGCCTCGGAGGCAAGATTCAAGCAGCCGAATCAGCCAGCCAGGGAGTAGGTGAACACTAGCCCCGTCTCTGCAACATTCTAAGGGAAACAGACAGGGGTGGCTCTGCCCTTGGCGTTGGTCCCCCCGCCCCCTGACCCCGCAGCCTGTGGAGTGGGGGTAAGACCGGCCCGCAGCCCACAGCTCTCTCCTGGAGCAAGACCTCAGCCCGTGTGTCTTATTTATCCCAGACTTTTAGGGTCATGTTTCTGATGCACCAAGAACCAGACACACACACCCCCATTTCCTTCACCAGCAGCCCCTCGGTTAGGACTTGCTGTCCCCTTTTTTTTAGTGGGGGGAACTGGGAAACGGAGGTGCAGTGCGACTTGCCCAAGCTCACACAGCTAAGCAGGAACGGGCCATGCATCCAGACCCAGGCAGCCAGGCTTCAGCGGCCTTGCCGCAGCACCCCCACCCCGCTGCCCCTGCCCCCACCCTCCCCCAGGCTGGGAGAGGGGAGAGGGCAGAGGGCCGCTGTGGGGCAGACAGCTGGGCGGAGCCCCAGATCAGTGCTGCTCATGAATGACCTTGGGGAGGGGGTACCGAACGGCCTTGCCTGGGCCCCTAACCTATACATGAGGGTCTCAACCAAACCTGCTTCTGGGTGGTTGTGAGGTTGAGACGAGAGCATGTTCGAGGGCAGTGTTGCTGGAAGAGTCTTCCTGGGTCCAGCGCGATGGGAACACCTCCCGCTCACCTGCCACCGGCCCCACACACTCCTGCGGGAGGAAGGTGGCAGCAGGCAAGACGCAGCCTCGAGGCCCCGGCTTCCTGTGCAAGGCGGGAGGAAGAGGCTGGGAAACATCCCTTCCGGGCCGCTCCGTGCTTCGGCCAAGGCCTTGCTTTCCGAGCCTGCTGCCCTCTGTGTGACCCGGGTGGGTGTAAGGGTGTCCCGGGGCTGCCATCACAAGGGGCCACAACTGGGTGGTTGAGAACAACAGACATGGATTTCCTCACGGTCGTGGGGGCCAGAAGTCCAAGCTCCAGGTGTCCGAGGAGCCGTGCTCCCTCCGCAGCCTCCAGGAGCAGAGCCCCCCAGCCTCTCCCCAGTGTGTGTGGTTGCGCCAACCCTCGGGGTCCTCCGGCGCCGTCTCCTCGCCGTGGCCGTCTTTCCCGGCATCCGTGTCCAAATCGCCCTCTTCTTGCAAAGACACGAGCCCTTGGACCAGCTCCCGAACCAACCCTGCGTGACCTCACCTTAGCTCAGCGCATCTGCAAAGACCTGATTTCCAAATAAGGCCCCAGGCACAGGTTTCCACACGGACACCAACTCCAAGGGGCACGGTTCACCCCGTACTGCCGGTCGGGCCTGCGGGATGTGCAACCAGAACTTTGCCCCTTTCTCTGCGTCTTCCAGGAAGAGCCTGAGAAATGTGCCTTTGCTCTCAGGCGCAGGGACGCAAAGGATGGGCTGGAGCCCTGACCAGTGTGGCTCAGTGGCTAGAGCGCCGGCCTGCGGACTGAAAGGTCCCAGGTTCGATTCCAGTCAAGGGCATGGACCTTGGTTGCGGGCACATCCCTAGTGGGGGGTGTGCAGGAGGCAGCTGATGGATGTTTCTCTCTCATCGATGTTTCTAGCTCTCTATCCCTCTCCCTTCCTCTCTGTAAAAATCAATAAAATATATATTTTTTTAAAAAAGGAATGGGCTGGAAAGGCACCGGGGATGGAGCCCAGCGGATGGCCGAGCCAAGAGCAGGGCTAAGGGCAATGGCTGGGTGAGGGGAAGGGGGGGCGGACACACGTGTGTCTGAAGCCTGAGACAGGCCTGGCCAGTCCTCCACAGACATGGCCTCATCCAGCGGCATGGGAGCTTCCGGCATGACTCTGTGACGTGCTGCCGTCGCAGCCACCTCAGATGACCCCTCACAGGAGCAAGCCCCTGGGGAAAGCTTATTCCGAGCGCCCGTGGGTGAGAGAGGGAACCGGAGCCGTGGGCTGGGCGGGGGGGAACCTGGCCAGTGTCGCAGCCCCTTGGCAATGTCCCCAGGGATAAGCCCACCGGTCCGCAAAGCCCTCGGTGTCTGATGAGGAGACGGACACGGCCTGTGACATCCCTCACACGGACCAGGCTGGGCAGGGCTGGGGTTTGAAGCTAATGGGGCTTTGTCATTGCCTCCTTTAGCCCCGCATCCCCACCACCTCCGAGGCGGCGGCGGATGGAGAAAGGCTGCAGGTGGTCCTCCAGGCAGGGCCTGCAGCTCTCGCTCTGCCCGCTCCGACCCGCACCTGCACCATGGACTTGGGGTACCCGGGTCCGACCGCTGGAGCCCAGGACAAGAGCGAGGGGGGACGCCAAGAAGGCACAGGGTTCTGCTCTCACCTGAACCACAGGAAGGGGACCCATGGCTGTGCTTCCAGGGACAGGAAGTCAGCTGAGCACCAGCAAGCAGCTGCCTGGGGGAGGGGCTCGGGCCCCGGGGGTCAGCCCTGCGGCTTCTCTCCAGGGGCCGCATGGGAAGCCTGGAGTGGGAACCAGAGCCTGGTGGCCACCCCCAGCGCTTCACCTGCGCCCAGCTGGAGACCCGCCCGGCCTCAGCCTGCTGCCGTGTGTCCCTGGGGGTGTCACGTCCCCGCTTCCTAGAGCTGTTTGGTAGTTTGGTGAGCAAACACCCCCGGGCCTAGTGCCTAGTGAGCACCTGGCCCGCACTGGCAGCTCCGATGCCCCTGCAGAGGCCTGGGCCCCACGTTCTTTCTTGCAAGCTGCCTGGCATGTACCTGGTGGGGCGACCTGCTTAGGGGAGAGGCTGGAGTCTCAGCAAGCTCCGGGCGGCCCCGAGGGACCACCACTGTCCCGGGAAAGCAGGGCGGCCCCCTCCATGCCTCACACGCGGAGCCGCGGGCTCTGGCTGTAGCTCCTGGGGCCCCTCGCTGGCGGGCCTGCCCAACCACAGGACCAGCGGGCTCCGGGCCAGGCAGTTACAGTAAGCTGGCCCGCCCTTCCTCACATGGGTGCCACAGTTCCCGCTCGGGTCCGAGCCCTGGTTCCCACTGAGGAGAAGAGGGATCAGGGCCCCTGACCCCCACCCCCCAGGATGCCCCTCGCCCCAGCCCGTCCAGGGGCCGCCTGGTCCTGGCAACCGCTGGCCAAGGAGGGCAGCTGGAGCGGCAGTGAGTGCGGGGGGCTGACTCACGGCAGCCGGCTGGGCCTGCAGTAATATTCTTGGACCTCAGCCCCGGATTCCTGCAGGTTCCGACCATCCCTGTGTGAGGCCGGTGCCAAGGTAACGGGGAGGGGGGGAAAGGGGGCCGTGGGGAGGGTGCTGACCACAGCAGCCCAGCCCTGGGGCACCGGCTGGGGCAGAGGCAGGCCTAGCTGCCCCCAGGCGTGGTGGAGGAGGAAGGGGCGGGAGGAAGAGGGAGCCCCATTTAGAGAGGGCAGCCCCCTGCCTAATTACCCTATTTTAATTGCACCAACGCTGCAGGGCGGATATGCCAGCTCGCTGGTGATCAGAGGGGGAAACTGGAGGCTGGGAGAGGCTAGGGAGGTGAGCACGTGAGGGGAAGGCCGGGGAGGGGTGGGGGCGCACAGGCACAATGTGGGGTTCGGCGCCTCGGCCTCCGTGTCCCCGACGGTACAGGGGGGAGCCTCCCGCGACCACGTGGCCCAGGTCTGCCTCTGAGGGCGACGCCGGAGCGGGTGCGGGGCCCGGGACCGGCCCGTGTGGACCAGGCGGCTGGAGGTCCCCCGCCCCGCGGCCTCCGGTGCCATGGCAACCGCTGTGTGTACAGGCGAAGGGGACACGCCGCCCGCCAGCTGCGCATTCCTCGGCGCTGCCATCAGCGCCGCCCCGCGGCTTCCTCCCGGGCGGTGAGGTCAGCGCCCCGCCCGCGCCTCGGGCTGGCCCCGCGCCCGGGATCCCGGCGCCCGCCCCGCCCCGCCCCGGCCCCTCCGCCCGCCCCGGTCCCGGCCCCCCGCGCCTCGTGCTCGCCGCCCCGGGCCCCGGGCCCCTATTTCGGGCGCTGGCGCTGCGGCCGGGGCAGCCCTGCCCGGAAGGGAGGCTATTCTGGGCCGGGCCGCGCTAGCAGCTGAGGCCGGGCTTCCCGGCAGGGTGCGTGGCCCGGACAGAGGGCACCCTAGGGCAGGGCTCCCCTCCGCCCTCCCTCCCAGGCCGCGCCCAGCTCCCACCCCTTTTTGGCCAGACCCAGGTCCTTCCTAGGCCTGGAACATTCTCTGGTGCCAGGCCCCTGGCTGTCCAGAGCCAGGTACACGAACCCTCCCCCCCGCCAGCCTCCTCTATCTGCTCCCACCTCTCCTTGTGGGGTCTCCCCAGCACCCTGTGCTGGTCTGGGCACAGCCTTTGTCCCCAGGTGTCCCACTCAGCTGCCCTCCCTAACGCCTCACCCGTGTGTCCACATGGCTGTGCTGCACCTCCATCATGCAGCTCAGGAGGTGCCCCCGGAACGGCCTTAACTAAAAGTTTAAGTCACATTTCGTGTCCCATTTAGGACACCAAGCTCCAGGCTTTGGGTGTGTCCCTTTTCTTCCCCAGGTCCTGCCCAGCAAACCCTTCTGATGGTCAGAGAGTCCAGCTGCCCGCCCACCCCCCCCACTAGAGGACGTGCTGGCTTCCCTGGGGGCCGTGGCTTGTACCTGCCCACAGACCCTGGTCCCCTTGGGTTCCTCTGTGGCTGCAGGACTCACTGCTGGGCTGGCCCCTCGGGGCCACATGTGTGAACCAGGGTAAGAGTATTTGCATCACTCCCACGTCCACTTCTAAAAGGAGACCAAACAGCCTGGCTGGTGTGGCTCAGTGGTTGACCGTCGACCTATGACCCAGAAGACGATGGTGTGATTCCGGTCAGGGGCCAGGGCACATGCCCCGCTTGCGAGCTCCATCCCCAGTCAGTACCGAGCGTGCAGGAGGCAGCTCATCAGTGATTCTCATCATTGATGTTTCTCTCTCTCTCCCCCTCCCTTCCTCACTGAAATCGATAAAAATACATTTAAATTTAAGCTAAAAGGAGACAAAACAGATGCAACACCACGGGAACGCAAGCCGTCACCATTACCTAAGCCAGCCCTCCCGCCCTAAGAGGCTCTGGACGGTGTGTCGTGCACCCAGCGCCTCACCCACTGAGTGCCTGGGAAACCCTGGTTCCTGTTGAAGTGCAGACTCCGGTTCCCCAGCCCAAGGCCCGCCTGGGCCAGCAACTGCCCTGTGGGCTGGGGGAGGGAGGGCGCCTGCTTGTGTTCAGGAGAGGACCCTGAGGCTGAGAGAGGGCTGGGCTTGCTGGAGGTGGAGAGGCCCATGCCCAGACCTCCAGGGGCCCTGAGCCTCGGCTGCGGGTCCTACAGGTGCTAGGGCCAGACCCCAGCCTCTCTCCACCCCGTTTACAACCTTCAGCTTCCTCCTTCCTCTTTCAGATCATGACACGATACCTGCATCTCGTACAACACGCTTACTAAATGTATACGTGTCCTCCATTAAGATCATTAAAAATGCAGTGAGCCCCAGCCGGTGCGGCTCAGTGGATGGAGCATCAGCCTGCGGACAGAAGGGTTCTGGGTTCGATTCTGGTTAGGAGCACGTATCCCTGTTGCAGGCTCCTCCTGGCCCAGGCCCTGGTCGGAGCGTGTGCAGGAGGCAAGCAATCAATGCGATGTGTCTCTCTCGTCGATGTTTCTCTCTGTCCTTCCCTCTCTCTTCCACGCTCTCAAAATCAGAGGGAAAATATCCTCGGATGAGGATAAAAAAAAAACAATAATAAAATAACATGAAAATTGCGTTACCTGTGAATAAGAAGTGAGACTTAGCCCACTCCTCCCTCCCTCCCCTCCCCAGCAACAGCAGTGCCCTCTGGGCCCACTGCCCATCCTGGCGGGCGCCCTGCTTCCTTACACAGAGGGGAGGTCTGGCAGAAAGCCGCCACCTGGGACAGGAATGGCGAGCAGGTGAGCGAGAGGAGGGTGTACTTCACATACAGCCCAGGACGCTGAGGAACCCCCTTCTCCCCCCCTTTCTCCTCCCATCCCTGGGGCAGGGGACCAGGTGAGGAGAAGCCAATACCAGCTCAGCTCCTGAAGAAGTGAGCGCCCAGGCCTTGTCCATAGGCGGCTCACTTCCTGCCGAGTGGGAAGTGATGGATCGATGGAAGTTAACGGAAGTGGAAGTTGCTGGGAATGTAGACGGCTCCGTCCAAAGGCAGCGGCGAGGCAGAGCTGTGGGGTCCTCGTTTCCCAAAGGACGGCGCCTGCCATTCGAGGGGTCACAGTCCAAAGTGTGGGGGGGAGGGGGCCCCCCCCGGGCCCCATACGCAGGCGCTTGGCAGCCCTGGTCAGATCGCGCCCTCCAGGCTCTGTTCTGGCCTAGTCATTGTGGGTGGCAGCAGCCTGCGGGGCCTGGGGGCAGCCTCGGGCCTGGGGCTGGGACATGGCAGGTTCATAGGGTCATCCATTTCCTCCTCCTCTACCCGCTCCCAGGCCACACCAAGTGCCCCAAATCTACCCTCAATTCCGGGCGGAAAAAGCCGTGCCGTCTGTTTCCTTCAAGGATAAACACATTCTCGGACGCGGGTAATGGGGGAAAGTCACAGGCCTCATTTCGGAGAGGGAAGAAGCAGGCCCCGCGTGGGGGGTGGGCGGCGGGGGGGAGGATGGGAAATCTCGCCATCCTCACTTCTGCTTTGCGGGTGCTGAACCCTGGGCTGCCGCAGCCCTCTCTTCCCATAACTTCCTCTAAGCAGCCGCGGGCCATTTGCATGTGTCTCATTGAAATTCCCGCCTGAGCATCACCCTCTTTCCCCCGGGGCCCCCTCCCCAGCCCAGGGTGGTTGGAGCATCACCGGAGAGCCCAGGGGTGGGGCCGAAGGGCCCCAAGACACACTGGCTGCTCCGGACCTTCCCCCACTGATTCACCCTTATTCATGGCCGGGCGTTTTTCCTAGAATGTTGCATCAGAGGGTTGAGGGGTTTTCCAGAGATTTCCACTCGCCATGACCCATCGGGAGCCCCTCAGGGAGAAGTGGAGGTGACTCCCACTGGCAAGGGCTGGGTGTGTATCCCTGAGCTCAGCCTCCGGAGAACGCACTCACGGTCCGGTCTGCCCTGCTGTGCGCCCGGCAGGCTCTCGGCCTGAGCTTTCCTCTGCGAACACACGTGTGTTCAACGGATGGGATAGCCGGGCATCACCTACCCCCGACGAAGAAACAAGAAGTCAGAGCAGGTTTCAAATTCTCCTTTAAGAAGTCTGCCCCGAGTTTTACCCCTTCTTCTTAACATTCCTTCGTTTGGGGGTGTCAACTCTCCGATTCTCAGCTTTAAACTCTTAGCATCCCATTCTAAGCTCCTTGGGGCCCAGCTAGCCCCCTCATCCCCATTCAGAGTCACAGAGCAGGTTTTGTTATGTGAGACTGCATTGCCTCTCTTAGCTGTTATTTATGTTTTAATAGAGACGTTATTAGTAATGCTTTCAGAGAGAGGGAAAGGGAGGGAGGGAGGGAGGGACAGAAACATCCATGATGAGAGAGAGTCACTGATCAGCTGCCTCCTGCACGCTCCACATCAGGGATGGAGTCCGCAACCAGGGCATGTGCCCCAACCGGGAATCGAACCGTGACCTCCTAGGTCATAGGTCCACGCTCAGCCCCTGAGCCACGCCGGCCGGGCTCTGAGCCCTTCCCAGGGGCAGACACAGCCCCTCTGACTAACCGTGGTCCAGCTCGGGGGTCACATGGTGGCGGGATGATGGGAGGAATTTCACATGGGCTCACTGTCCACGTGGGGTGATTCCCTGTGGGGGCATCACAGCCCAGGGGAGAGAGATTGGGAATTGTCACCTGGGCCCCCTAGACTTTAGGGAATATTCCTTCAAAAAGTTCAGGGAACTCTGGCCGAAACAAGCTCTAGGCTCTAGGAGTGAAAAGGGTGAAAGAAAAGGATACGCTGATAAGCTGGCAGAGGGTGGGGGGACAGTTCAGACCACGCGATCACAAGGGATCTCTAAGGGAAGGAAACTTGGTGGGTGAGGGCGCTAGGGAACCTCCCCGGGAGCTGAGGTCATAGTTCAAACAGGTGAGCAAGGAGAGAGAGGAAGGCAGGCAGGAAAGGAGGTGGGAGGGAGGGCTCTCCACCACAGGCGTCAGGGCCCAGGGAAGGGAATGCACACGCCTGTACGGAGCCTGTGCGCAGCGCCTCCCGTGTAACGGTGCGCCCCAAAGGCTGTGCGCATGTCACCGAGGCCCCGCGGAGAAGGGACCGCTGGACCCTCCTGACCAGGGCGCCAGTGGAGGCGGCCACACCCTCGCACTGCAAATGGCCCCTGCAATCTGGCCCCAAGTCCTCCTGCTCCTCTGTGGGCTCAGAAAGAAAGTAGGGCGGGGGAGGGTAAGGGAAACCGAGGTCTGAGAGCAAGAGTGGCCCAGAGGCGCCGAGTTGATGGCACGTCAGCCCCGGCCCCCGCCACCCCTGGAAGCAGGGAGCATGCCTGCTGGCACAGTGTCATCTTCCGTCACCCCGGAGCTGGGAGGGGGCCGGGGAGGTGGGCACACCAGGCCCTGTGGGGCAGACACGGGCTGGGGAGCCTGGAACTGAGGAGTGTGGTGTTAGTCACCCGCTGAGCTCTGGGGTGCATCACTGAGCAAGTTCATGAGTTCATGGCCTTAGTCAACAGGTCTTGGTGGCAGCGTCCCCAACAGCAGACTGCTGTGCTCCGGATAAACATCATGGATGCTTCTGTCCCTGTTTCTGTGAGGTTCTCAGTGGGGTGGGGTGGAGCGGGGATGAGAGGGGGGACTGCTCCCTGCAGGATCTTAGCAGGACCAGACGGTATATAATTATTGTTATGGAAAATAAATCTATCAGAGAAGTAGAGAGTCCTAGGGGGAGTCAACACACTGAGAAAAGGCAGACTGTCCTAGGGGGACATATTTGAGGGGGGAAGCGAGGCACGTCATAATAGGTATATCCTATCCTGTATAATAAAAGGCTAATACACCCTCACACCATAACAACCGGTCAGCAGGAGGCTGCGTCCGCGGCAGGCCCAGGTGGATGGGGTGTGTGTACAGCGAGGCTGGGGGACCTGAGGCTGCATCCCCTGCCCGGCGGGGCTTGGTGAGGGTGGGGCCGGCTGGGTCTTGCGCGAAATATTATTTTCATGTGCATTTTACTAATTTTCTTTCATTTCTGACACTTCTATTATAGAGAAAGGGCAAATAGCAATAATGAAATATTTCCTCTAATCAATTCCCTTTTAGTGTGCACAAATTTCGTGCACTGCGGCCACTAGTGTCACAATAAAAGGCAAGTCATCCCAACGCAGTCACATGGGCTGTGTGGAGTAGGACGGGTCCTTACTCTGGACGACTACACAGCGAATAAATTGAGTTTATGTGGCCGTCCATTTACTCCTTTGGGAAAGACGGTCACAAAATAGTCGTCCACGAAAAAGCCAGAATAACAACACGATGTAGATCCAACTGCACTTTTTTTTAAATAATATTTCCATTGATTTCAGAGCGGAAGGGAGAGGGAGAGAGAAAGAGAAACATCCATGATGAGAGAGAATCATTGATCAGCTGCCTCCTGCACACCCCCCTTGGGGATCCAGCCCGCTCAACCAGGGCCTGTGCCCTGACCAGGAATTGAACCTGGGACCCTTCAGTCCGCAGGCCAACGCTCTATCCACCGAGCCACGCCGACCAGGGCTGTTCTGCCTTCTCTGACAGGGCTGTCAGATCACAACAGTTCCCGGGGTGTGGAATGCCTCACGCGTGCTGACAACCTACTGGGAGGCGTTGAGACAGCAGCCTAGACACCCTTCCCATCAGGCTGGGGCAGGGGGGAGTCCTGATTCACAAACAGCGCCCCTCCAGGCCACACCCTCCTCCACATCCTCATCAATGACGTGAATGACAACCATGACCGCGCCCGATCAGATCTTCAGATAAAACAAAACGGGGTGGGGGGAGCCCACTCATCTGGACTCAAAAATGACAGCCGGCTAGAAGAGTGGTTCTCAACCTCCTGGCCCTTTAAATGCAGTTCCTCGTGTGGTGACCCAACCATCACATTATTTCCGTGGCTACTTCATCACTGTGATGTTGCTGCTGTTATGAATCGTCATGTACACATCTGATAGGCAGGATGGTCTTAGGCGACCCCTGGGAAAGGGTCGTTTAACCGCCAAAGGGGTTGCGGCCCACAGGTTGAGAACCGCTGGGCTAGAGCAACAGGTTGAAAGACACAGGTGGAGTGGAGAAGGCTCAGGTCAGAGGCCCCGGGGCGCAGATAGGCTCGTGCGTGGATGCCCCGGGGATGCCACGAAGCCACGACGCGTCTGGTCTGTTCAGGAGGGAAAGCGTCCGGTCCTTCACGGCCAGCAGCAGGCACAGTCCTGGCGACATGTTGGAAGAGCAGCGTCCGTAGATGTGGGGCGTCTGTGGCAGGAGGACAGGAGGCAGGAAACTCGCCCAGGGGGTGGTGAGCTTCCCCAGCTGCTGGACAATCCCTGGGAGGGGGTGCCCCAGATCACAGAACCGGGGACCCTTCCAGGAGGCTGATTCCAACGCCACGATGGACGGGGCAAATGTCACTCATCTGAGCCCAGACTCAGCCCACCTCACTGTCCACACAGGACCTGGGTCTGTGGGAGCTTCAGCCACGGTCAGCTGACCACAAGGGCTGCAGCCAAGGGCCCCAGGCCCCCCCTCCCCGCCCCGCAACTCCCTGGCAGCACCTGCCCGGGTCTGTGTTTGTGCTCAGCAAAGCCGGGCGGTGACATGCCTGGTGTGGGGGTGGCCCTGGCTGACTGGCTGGGAGGAATGACCTCAGGCTGAGGGACAGCACGGAGGAGAGGGATCCAGGGAAGGAGGGAGAGGGAGCAGAAAGGAAATCAAAAGAGAACGAGCAACAAGCGAAATTCAGGAGAGAGAGAGTGGGGAGCAGGGGGGAGCCAGAGGCTGAGGGCACAGCGGGCTCCCAGTACAGGTGGATGCCAGCCTGGGCGTCCTGGGTGCGGAGGGAACATGCCCTGCTTCCCCTGACAGGGAGCATGGGCATAAGAGGTGGCGAAGGCTCTGTGGGGTGTGGGTGGGAGTGACGGGGTTTCTGCAGAAGTCTGCGCCCAGAGTCACCCTCGAGTCATGCCCAAGCGCCCCGCTGTGTCAGGGCTGCGGATGCAGGGAGGATTCGGAAAATGAGGAAGCCACCCTCTGCCAGCCCTCCCAGGTTCCCCCTCCAGCTGGGAGACGAAGCAGAGACAAGGCGGAAAAGGGAGGTGTGCTTTCTGTCAGGAAGATCTGAGTTCAAATCCAGACTGGATGCTGTGTGGCTTCAGGCAAATTCCTTGACCTCTCTGAGCCCGGTTTCCTGTCATAGAGAGAAGTGAGACAGTAGGTGTATGAGCCCTGGGTCGCCCCCCATAAATGTGAGCAGGTCTTCGCTTTGAAGGAGCAAGCCCAGCCCTACGCGAAAAGGAGAGCTGGGAGGTCAGGGCCCTCTGGGCAGATGACGCGCCCGCATGCCCCTCCACTAAGGAGGCGTTGGCTCCGGACTCTCCACTGAGAGCAAGGACCCCGGCACTGATCTTCAAAGCCAGAGGATCAGCTGGACGAGGCCTGGGCCCCAGGGACCTGAGCCCAGCCATCTGCCTGCCTCCGAGTGCGGACAAGGTCCCTTGAGAAGGAAGGCGCACAGCTGGGGGCAGCCGGCAGGGTCAGGGCCCTTGGCAGCCGCTACCCACTTTGCAGACGGTGGGGAATTCTTAAGGAGTGTCCAGTGCATGTGCCCACAGATGGCTGGAAAGCTGCAGGCCATGGGCAGAGCGGGTAGAGGGCCGTCAGCCAGTCCTTGAGGGCGAGGCCAGGACCCCCTAGCTGTGTCCCCCAGGACCTCCCAGCTGTGCCCCAGGCCCTCCTAGCTGTGCCCCCCAGACCCTCTCAGCTGTGCCCCAGCTCCGGCCCCTGAAACACTCCAGGGCTTATTACTGTGCGTGCAGAGGCCCCGCTTTGGGGGCCGCCTCTGGCTGGGCCTCAGCTGCTATCCCAGCTCCAGGAGGAGAGCAGAGCCACCTGTGAGTCACTGTGCCCACTTCCTGCCACATGGAACCGGGGGCTGAGTCACTGGCCCCCCCAACGGGAAAGACTGGCCACAAGGCCAGCGTTGGAGCCCGCTGGTGGCAGGGTGGGGGCACTGGCACTACAGAACCTCGGCTGCCCCCTCCTCGGCCACGGGGCATCAGCGGGACCGAGCCCTTGGCGCAGCACCCAGCCCCCTCGGCAGGACCCAGAGCCCCCCCACAGCACCCAGCCCCCTCGGCAGGACTGGCTGGTATTCCCCTCCCGCAATAATGACCGTATCATCACCTTTGAAACAAAACAAAACACAAAACCCCAACTTTTTATTCTGCAATAATTTCCGGCAACAGAAAGTTGCAAAAATGCTGCAGAGAATTCCCGTATACCCTTCCCCCAGACGCCCCAAATGCTGCCACTTTCCCACGCTGGCGCTCTTCCTTTCTCCCTTGCTCCCCACTTCTTCCTGGGCCGTTGGGGGAAAAGTCACAGACACTCAGTGTGAGCCCCACAGGCAAGGGCCTTCCTTCCCGCCGGGCGCAGTGGGCGAGGAAGGTACCAGGCGGCTCGCTGCACCGGCTCCCGCACCCCTGGCCTGTGCGTGGGCCGGGCGGGGGCTCCACCACGTGCGCCAGGGGCCAGCACCCACCTCTCCCCTCCCTCCAGGGAGGCCTGGGAGGTTGACTGATGGCCGCGGGAACCCTCCTCCCGCTCTGTCCTCAGCCCTCGTGTTCGACCTCTCGGGAGGGGCCCAGGAGACAGGTGTCAGCCCCATCGCGCTCGGGGCCGCGATCAGGAGGGAGCCGTGTGCTGCAGTCACCCTGAAATTCTTTTTTAAAAATATATTTTCATTGATCTCAGAGAGGAAGGGAGAGGGAGGGAGAGAGAGACATCAGTGACAAGCCCTAGCCAGTTCGCTCAGTGCATAGAGCGTCAGCCTGCAGCCTGAAGGGACCCAGTTCGATTCCAGTCAAGGGCACGATCCCTCGGCCAACCCAGCCACCCCCGCCCAGCCTGACGGCTCCCCGCTGCCCCTGAGCTCACGCTGCCTGGAGACCCAGGCCCTAGTGTCCTGTCTGCGGGGACTGAGGGCACAGCCTGCGCCCTCTTGAGCCAACTGAGTGAAAGTGTCCTCCTGGCTGGAGCCGCCCAACGGGAATGTTCTCTACCCATTCCACAGATGCGATAACTGAGCCTCAGGCTGACTCGCCGATGACAGCCTTCAACTTTAACGCAGTGAGTCTCCAGCCCAGCCCTTCCCGCTCGGAAGCCCCAGCCGCTCTCGGCCGTCCACGGGGCCTCTCCTTCAATCATGTGGGGATGGGGGACAGTCTCGGCACCGCACTGCGGCCTGGGCCGTGCTCAGAGTTGAGAATTCGGCTGGCGAGGCCCACGGGAGGAGGCCCACGGGAGGAGGCCCATGGGAGGACGCAGGTGCTGACACCACGTGGGCCCAGGACCGAGAGCCCCACGCGCCTTCCCAGCAGCCGGGGAGAGTGGGCCTGAGTCACCAAGGCCGGTCGCTGCCTTCTGACCTCACAGCACGCGGTCCAGTCCCCGGCTCTGTCTTGGCAAAGCCCCCTGACTCCGTAGCTCACCGCCTCTCGTCCCTGAAACAAGTCGTTTTCAGCTGGGAGGGCGCCCTGCGATCCCAGCTCTGCAGTCCGCACGCCGAGCCCTGGGGTGCAGAGAGAGGGCCCAGCGGATGGCAGGTCCTGGGCTGGCACCTGGGGTGGGATCCCCGCTCCTGCTGCCTGGACCCTGCCTAGCCCTGGCCAGGTCTACACGTGGGTCTCCTGAGGGGCTGGTACGCAGTAACTGAGGATAACAGGTCAGGAGCACGAGATACAAAAAACCTCCTACCCGTGACCAGTGTGACCTGCGTCTCATCACCCCTTGACGCACTCAGGGAAGATCTGTGTGTATCCCCAATTCCCCAGGAGGAAGGAAGGAGAGGCTCAGAGAGGCGCAATAACCTGTCTCAGGCAATGCAGCAGCCAGCAGAGCGGAGCCGCCTCCCTCCCACCAGTCACTGGCCCTGGAGGAGCCGCAAGCACTGGCTGCCCCCCCTCCCCCCACAGCCGCCCGCTCAGCCCAGCCCAGAGGAGCAAGGAAACCAACCCCCCGGATAAACAAAGCACTTCCTCCCCAGCCCGGAGCCCAGGCCTGGAGCCCAGGCCCAGGAGGAGGCGCAGCGCACAACTGTTTATAGAGACAGATGTTTGGGATGGAAAAAGACGGACAGCCCTCCTCCATCGCCATGGAGACGGAGGAAGTTTGCGACTTGGGCAGCGGCAGCTGAGCTGAAAAAGGAGAAGGGGAAGGAGGCAGGGAACCAGGTCGCACCCCTGAAACCGTTTGACATTTTTGGATGCTGGTGCCTAACAAAGGGGTGTTGCCAGG